>JAUCNQ010110657.1:0-11720 GCA_032352715.1 Bougainvillia muscus | reverse complement strand
TGATTTAAATGGAACTAAGGAGGCGTGGGGCCGGATATCGCGATCGAACGGATAGTATCACTCATACAAACTCGGACAGAATTAGCTCAAGCAGCTAGGATTAAAATCCGAGTATAAATAAAGCACACACACACACACAACGGTATCACAACTATCCTGGATACGTCACTGTGTGTGCATACACTGTATGCACACCGACAATTCTCCCTGATTTGATCCACAGAAATATACCTACCAGTTTGTATGTTTGCGTCGCGGGGATCAAACACAGATGAAATAGTTTGTTTTCGTTCCACTTTCACAACATCATCCTGAAATTAAACAAATAGTGCCAAGAATAACAAATACAAAATGTATTAGGTTTACAATGATGTATACAGGGCTTTATTTAGAATATATGGAAACAGAAGAGAGAACATTTTGTGTGAAAGACCACAGATTCTGATTGCATTAACTGAACACCTCAGGAATCGTCTCTAAAATTCACTTTAAAAATTCGCTTCATTCCTGTCAATTTCATCTCAGATGAAGTGTTATTGTGCATACTTTGTACGCACAATAACACTTTATCTGAGTTGAAAATAAAGCGAATTAAAGCGAATTTTTGAGACGAACCCTAAGAGACCGTCCGCAAAAATCGTATATAAATTTGTATCAATTTTCATAGTGTAAGTATGCACTGAGACACCTTTTCTGTGATGAAAATGATACAATTTGCGACAAGAATATAATGGGCGGTCCCTTATTAGCTAAAAATGAGTTATCCCCACATTGTACATTTAACATTTACATTTAATAGTCGATTTTAATTAGTCCTTTGGACTAACCACTTTCTCTTCCACCATCCACGGAAATGCACTCAATGGATGATGGAGAAGAACGGTAATATTAGTTTATATTCACAATCGACTTTTTTAGAAATTTTAACATGTTGTAATCGACTGAAAATAATAATAAATAAAAATAAATAAATAAATAAAATTATTAATCGTACACAATTGAAAAATCTAGCTAACCTTCGTTAAAATGGTATCAGTGTAATAACGAAGGCATTAAATTATATTGTCGCAAAAAAGGCTTCGCCTAAAGGTGTGTCTTGAAACCCATACAGGCTTGTGTATTCGAGGCATGTAGGTTTACATTTTGAGTTTAAAAATCAAAACAAATTCAGTAGTAAAGAAAGTTACCTCCATAACTGATCGTAAATGAATAGCCAAAGAGTGATAAGCAGAGTTATAAAGATGCAAAGCATTAAGTAAACTACCCAAACCAGCCTGTAAAATAAAACATTGTCAAGAATAAAATGTTAGAATATCAGGGGCCAGTTGTTTGAACTAATCTCGGATTATTAGCTTAGTCCAGTATTAAATCGGACTTTAAACCAAATAGAATTGATTTTTAATCAACTCTGATTGGTTAAAGCATTTTGTTGTATTTAATCCGCTTTCGAACAACTGGTTAGGAACCAGTCACAAAATGGAGATTCGCATCAATTTTTATCTAAAAACTTATGTAAATCTTCCGATATGAAAATGATCCCTTAGACGGTAGAAAAAACTCTTAATTCGATTCGACTCGATTCGATTTGATTTTACATAACATTTGTCCTTATTGGAAATTGGAAATGAAATGGATTCAACTAAAACGTACCTGTCCAGTGCATGGCAGTAGCTTTTTCCGTGGTGTTAGATTTTCAGTACAAACTATTTCACTGGGCAAAGTAGCATATCTAAGATGAGATTCCGGATCAACGTTTTTAACCCATAAACCCATTGGTTTCATTGAATAGGCGGGAGATGAGGTTAGACTTTTGTCAATGAAATTCAAAGAAAAACAAAATTGACCAGATAATGATTGAACCAAACTATTCCAATTTTTATCCACACTAAAAGGAAAGAAAACAAACATACAATAAGTTAAAGTTCACTTCAGCAGAAGTATATTTTTTTGCTCAAAAATTCGCTTTAATGCGCTTCACAAATCGCTACATTTACATTTAGTATACAAAGCAGAGGCGGACTCAGAACACGCTTTTACATAGTCACAGCAATGAAATGGAGTTTCAAATCATACTTAAAGTGATTAATTCTAATAGCTATATGTATGATAATGGGTCTCTTAGACCCATTATCATACAGAAAGCTATTAAGAATTAAAACTTTTATGTCTTCCTCGTGTTGCTCTGACTAGGGTTGGATCCGCCACTGTAAAGTATGCACAATACCACTTCACCTGAGTTGAAAATTGACATGAATGAAGTGAATTCATGAAGCAAAGTATACAAAGTATGCACAAAGACTAAGACTAAAAAAATGAAAATTTTAAGCATATCCTAAGGGACTGTCCACATAATTCGAATCGTAATTGGAAAAGAGGTGTCTTTGTGCATACATACAAAGTCAGTCTTCTGTTTAATAATACAGAGCTTGCAATGAAAGTCACTGTTTAGCAAAGAAACGGAGGAAATACAAAATGTACGATCGTTTACATACCTCGGACAAGTTATCACTAATGATGATAGCCAATGCTATACAGATTATAGAGTTGAAAGAGCATATGCGAAGTTCTATGAATTGAAGACCGTGCTATGTGATACTTATGTCAATCTACGCACAAGACGTAAGATTCTAGAGTCATGTGTAAGAACACGTTTAACGTATGGCACAGCAGCTGCATTTCCGAATGAACGACAAATGAAAAAACTGGAAAGTTGTTGGAGTCAGTGTCTGCGGAGCATGAAAACAGAAGTGAATCGGATCTAACCGTGAAATCCCGATTCGTGACGCGATGTAGGTGATGCATGAAGGAGATGCAAGTTAAAAATGACGGATAATTTCATAATGATTTCGAACGAACGAGAAAACTTCTATGAAAATGAAAGTAGACTTTGTTATCTTATTTCGAACGAAAGATCAGGGTTCTCCCAACAGAATAACATATGGAATCGAAGTTTCTACGATTTACCCCTGGCCACACTCGATCCTAGCACGTTTTTACCTTACACAGAGAGAGCAACCTTGTTTGCAGCGCCTCTCTGCTTTTTGTTTTCGTGTCTGATGCTGGTCAAGAAAAAAAAAATAATGGATAGGTCCTGAGAACGAGGTTAAGAGAAGAACGAAAAAGCACTGGAAAAAAAGACAAATGAGTCTGGGCACGGGCTTGTCCGATAGTCTTTTTGAAATTAAAAAATCTTTTAGACTTATATACGTATATGACATGAATTCCCAAAACAAGACATTCATCTCTCTTCTTGTTTATGTTATCTAACTGTTCGTACTTAAAAACGAGCTCTCTAAAAATAAAATGATATCAATGAAGATTTATAGTGTATTTCAGCCTTAAAGAAATCGAACAACAACAGTATAAATATATAAAATAGGTTACAGCTTTATAAATAAAATATATCAAACAAAATAACTGAGAATTATGCCACAAACAATTCTTTTTAAAATAGGAGGTTGTTTTTGTCTCTAAACCACTCTAAGCTGTACTTTATTTCTTCTACTAATCCAAAAACGCAGAGCACGTGTAGAAGTTTCCAGAGTGTAATCCGTGTAACAGAATAACTGGGTAGTAAAGTCAAAAGTCTCGCTTACTTCCCGGCTTACTTTCTGACCCGAGTAGTTGACATCGCGATGGCTAATCGACTGAAAATTTCGTAAGTAAGACAGGTGCTATTTGATGGGCATTACTTGACTTGAAGCAAACATTTGAATGCGAACCGACAACTTGCTTTTCGACCTGATGACTTGTGAAGCGCCTTGCCCTTACCTAACGACTTGAGTTTCAAACCGACGACTTGAGTTTCGACCCGACGACTTGACATTCGGAATATTGGCACCGATCTAACTTCATAGGTAACAGGGGTCATAGTATTTTATTCCTGTTTTGTTTCATAGATTTTAAAAATAGAACTGCACCACACTACACTTTCCAGGTAGTTTTTAGGGAAATTTCATTTTTGCATAGAAAGAAATCTGTGTGGCCTTTTAGCATAGCTATTATTAGCATGTATGAATTCATTAAAAAAAGAACAGGATTTATAAACGACGTGTGAGCATTTAGCTGGACGCCTTGATCGAATGTAGATCGAATCAGATGTGTTCCCTTTATAGAGTGGTCTTTTCAATTGTCCATTGTGCGATCAACATGTGTTAAAAAGAAATGATAACAAGGAGGATAACGACCAGGTAAGTTACACTCACAGTATACTAATTCTATGTCCGAAAGCCACCCAACCTCGTTTCCAGATTGCTATGCCTGTTTTGCCACGCTACAGTTGCTTTCGCTGGACTAGCCTACAGCCGCTTTCACAACATTTTATTTTTGATACTACCTTGTCGAGCGATTTTTTATTGCGCATGTGCAGTTTATTTCGAAATAATTTGATTCGATCAAAAAATAATCCCTTAGTGGAAAATCAGCTTTAAGTGGACTAAAATTAATCTTACATCTCGCGAGGACTTATTTACTAGAGGACTTATTTTCGCGAATGAGCTGTTTTAAACAATTTCGTGACTACTTCTTTTCGCAAATATGGGCTATACTGAGATTCTTCGCGATTACTAATTTTGGCGGATCAGACGTATTGAGATATTTCACGAGTAGTTATTTTTGCGAATTGGAAAAATTGACCAATAAATTTTTCTTTTCTTTTTGCGTGCTCGATTAGGAGACACGATGTGGTGTGTGATATGTATGTTCTCAGTCAGACTGACTGAGGTTGTTTTATAAGTGCACGTCTGGCTGCATGTAAACAAAATTTATTACGGTCTCTTATATACTGAGTTTTTGTTTCTAGATGGAGAAGCATATCACGAGTGGTTGTTAAAAGTTACTTATGGAAAAGAAAGAAAAATCGTTGTTCAAATACTGGTTGCAAAACTATTAAATTGTTACCTCTTCAGTATAATTCATGTTAACAACAACTATGTGTACGTCACAGACATCCTGGTGACCACAAATGTATCAAGCAGGATCAAAGAGACCCATTGCTGTGAGATAGATAGATTGATATCTTTAAATTGAAGGTGGAGGAAACACGTTCTGCGCAGAAAAATACTTATTAGGTTCGTCTCAAAAATTCGTTTTCATTCGCATCAATTTCACCTCAGACGGAGTGTTATAGTGCATACGTATGCACAATAACACTTTATCTGAGATGAAAATTGACAGGACGAATTATTTATAAAGCGAATTTTGAGACCGTTCCTTACTGTGTGATAAACAAATAAGTACTAACGATATCACACGAAAAGTTGGAGATATACTAACAAGACATGTTTGACGCAAAAGATTTCGTTCTTTTCTCTTAAATACAACCAGTAAACAAACTAACAAACTTTGTATACCTACGTAAAAAGCAACAACGAAAGTAATACTCAAAGATAAACGCAGCTCCAACACGTACTTAGACTGACTGGAAAATGCTTGTTACTGTTGCATCTATCCATGAAATGAAAAAACAAAAGCAAATTGTTCGGATGGAAGTCTTAAATCAGAGATTTAAGAGAAGATGACACAACAAAAAGTTGGATTACTACACTGACTGAAATACTAGAATAATCTAACTAGGATTGTTAGATTGTCTATTAAGCCACTTATCGAACAATTTACTTATGGTTCAATCTATAACTGTAGGGACCGTCAACACAGTTCATTATTTACAACCTCGTCACTATGGCTTCTCCGCTATTTTCTTTTTCTTGACTTTGAAATTTTCTTTTGAAAATATAATAGCAAATAGGCCCTGGAAACGAGATTGCATTATTCGTACTTTTTCCTTAGATACAATGTTTAATTTCTTAGGTTTCGTTTCAAAAATTCGCTACACAAATAGCTTCATTTTCACCTCAGATAAAGTGTAAGCGTGTATACAAAGTATGAACAATAACACTTCATCTGGGATAAAAATTGACGGGAATGAAGCGAATATTTGAGACGGACCCTTACTATTAGAACGGTTGCTGTAATTATCAATAAGATTAAGAATAAGATTCATTCAGTAGATGTGTCTTTATGCATACAATGACACTTTGTCTGAGACGAAAATAAAACTATTTGTGAAACAAATGATAGCGAATTTTCGACTAAAGTTGTATAGAAATCTGAATCAATTTCCATACAGAAGGAGTGTTTTTGTGCATACTTAGTATGCAAAAAACCATACCATTATTGATTTAGTACAATTCTTATTAAATGCACTAAGATATTTCTACGCAAGGACAGTCCACAAAATTCGTAACAATCATAATACGAACCATTTCATCACAGAAATTCGTGCATATGTATAAAAACAATCATTCTGAATTGATACGAATTCCCATACGAATTTTGTGAACGGTCTGATAATAATCTCAGATACGAATTTTGATGTGGGATCTCCATTAATCTTTTCGTGCATAATTTTATAAAATGGTCTCTAACACTGCACAAATCCAACTGTATCCGGACTTTTTTCAGTTCGTATTCGTCGGTATTAAGACAGAATGCTAGCATTCTGTCTTAATACCGACGTATACGGACTGAGTACAGGAGTAGCCGAAATGTATAAAGGTCCGGATACAGCTGGATTTTGCGCAGTTGACGTCTCAAGAATTCGTTTCATTCGTATCAATATGCATTCAAAAGAAGTGTCGTATGTACAACGTCACTCCTTCTGCGATGACAACGTAACGACGATTTAAAAGGCTGGTCACATCTTGTCATCGTGAAACAAAGTATTACCACGACATATGACAATAACAATAAAAAGTAAATCCTGGTATAAACGGAATCAAACAAAGGTAGAAGCTATTTAATTTAACACATAGACACCTGAAGTAAATTTTATAAAGTAATAAGAAATAACTCCAACTAAAGATAGAGAGATTGACACCCCTTAAACGAGACGTCAAAAAAGTATTTTCTTACGTAAATTCAATTGCTTTTCTAAAAAGGCATCGTCCACAAATCGAAATTGGTATCAATTCTAGTACAATGGGAGTGTTTTTCTTTATACTAACTTCGTATGTACAAAGACACTTAAAATAGCACGATTTGCCATGCCATAAGGATTCGTCTCTAAAATTCACTTAAATTCGCTTCATTTTCACCTCACATGAAGTGTTATTGTGCATACAAAGTATGCACAATAACGCTTCATCTGAGATGAAAATTGACACGAATGAAGCGAATGTTTAAGACGAACCCTAAGAATTTAGGGGAAAGTCCCTTGCGTATAAAGGATTATGTTGTGAGATTAAATACATGTAATAACACCGATGCCAGAAGTAGGAATATACTTTAATATATATGTAAGATTCAAAACCTACTCTTACCATCAATATACCGACCTGGGGATTAACACTTAAGGGACCGTCCACAAAATTTGTACCAAGATTCGAATCAATTTTCACACAAAAGGAGTTTCTTTGTGCATACTGCGTATGAATACTGAGTATGCATTAAGACACTGATTCTGTGATATAACGCTGTGATATGCGATACGAATTTGTGAATCTCTACGGAATACAAGGCGGACAATTATATATGAAAGTGATATATAACTTGAGTCTCCAAATTAAAAAAATTCGGCACCTTGAACATCGTAGAATCTTCATGAACCAAACTGTAAATAAATTCTCGTAAGAGAAAACACGAAGTTAATCGTATCAGAGCAAAGTAGTTAGATTAACTCCACATATTTTAGTCTCTAATAGTTCAGACTGCATCGATGCAGTCTTTAATTTGAAATTTGAAAATTATCACGAACAATATTACTATTTACAAGGGATGAAACTGTTCGGCAGGTGAAATGATAAGCTTTCTAAAGAAAAAGATAACATTTTGTAAAACAACTTGGTTCAGTTTCTTAAACGCGAGGATTAAATAAAACGCTTGTCTGTTAGTTCACTATACTAGATTTATTTACAGATCTTTAGCCCACTTGGCAATTGACTATATCCTGTCTCCTCCAACAAAACATAAAATAGTTTCCGTGTGATGACCTTCAGATTTCTCAGAATTCTACATAAGTAGATCAAAACATTTTTTTCACAATGTGAAACAAGACGAACCCACTTCGTCTCGTTTCATTGTCATCTCAGACGAAGTGTCATTGCGGATAAAAAATATGCACTTCTTCTGGATGAAAATAGATACAAATGAAGTAAAATATTAAGCAAATTTAAAGTTCCTTTAGCTAAGGGACCGTCTCAAAAATTCGCTTAAATTCCCTTAAATTCGCTTCACAATTCGCTTCATTTTCACCTTAGATCAAGTGTTATTGTAACACGTAAGTTAGCTAGAGTTAATATACCATAGGTTCTCATTTATAAAACAAACATCAAAACCAACTATATGCGAAGTTACTTAGGGTTCGTCTCAAAATTTCGCTTAAGTTTGTTTCACAAATCGCTTCATTTTCACCTTAGATGAAGTGTTATTGTGCATACAAAGTATGCACAATAACACTTCATCTGAGATGATAATTGATAGGAATAAGTGAATTTATAAAGCGAATTTTTGAAACGGTTTCTTAATTACCTGTTGCAGCTTTGCCTTGCCCTCTCTGTAGTCCTTTATATAATTATTAATATATAACACAACTGAGATAATTTCCACGTCCTCTGTAACCACCACGACCACGCCCTCCTCCGCGCCCTCTTCCACGCCCTCTTCCGCGCCCTCTTCCACGTCCACGACCATTGAAACCACCACAGAAACTATTTATTGATTCTTTTTTCCAATTTCTTTTTATGAAAAAATATATTTTCAGGATAATAAATAAGAAACCACAGCAGCCAAAAATAGCTGTTAAAATAATCACAACAAGTTTCGCAGTATCTAAATATAATTTATTTCATTAGCCACACCATAAGGGATCATCAGCAAAATGTGTTTCAATGTTCAATATATAAGAGGTCCCTTTGTGCATACTAATAAATATGCAGAAAAGAAACTTTTTCTGTAATGATAATTTCTATGAACTCATACAAATTGATAGGTAAGAAAGTGTCATCAAGGAGCGTTGACCCTTTAGCTCATGTTGTAAAATGGTCACACATACTTTAACAATCCTGCAGCATATGCTACAGGATTGTTAAAGTGTGTGTGACCATTTTCGGACTTCATGAATTAAAAGGTTAATAATAATAGTAAACTATTTTATTACATCAATTCGATAAAGTTTCAGGGTAAATATCAGTAAAACGACAAGAAAATATCTGCGATAACATGTAAAACTATTAAAATTTCTTTGAAATTTTAATGGTTTTACACTTCTTCGCAGGCACCTTGGCTACTATTCTCAAGTTTCTAGATCCTACTCTGATGTCATCTTCCTTCTAACTTCTTCTGTTCATATTAATGAAAAATAATTTGTCAAAGTTTATACCTTCTGTTCAAATTTTTCAGAAAATACCATCAATATTGTGATCATGACCAACCCTTGCCACCATGAATAGAAGGCTATTAAACATATCAAAGTATTCACTGTAACTATGATAGCAAGGAAAAGAAAGTTGAAAATAATATTAAAGACCGATAGTTTTTTGCAATTAAATTATTTATTGTATTGCAAAGTTGATTATTGAATAAAAGAGACGTAAAATGTGTATTCAATACAGTGGCGGATCCAGCCCTAGTCAGAACAGTACGATGAAGAACTTAACGTTTTAATTCTTAATAGCTTTTGTATGATAATGGGTCTTTAAAGACCCATTATCATTCTATAAAATAAATTTAGGTAATAATATTATGAACCAACCATACTTCTGTAAGATAAAAGTTTCAACCAATCATACTTCTGTAAGGGTATAGCATGGTGCTGTTAGCCAAAATTTGTCTTAACCCTTTTTTACTTTTTATCATAGTGGTCACACGTACTTAAATAATCATGCAGAAAATGCTGCAGCATAGTTTCAGTAAGTGTGTCCATTTTAGTTGACAAAGTGCATTTAAGTGTCAACCTCTTGGGGAAGTTTGAGTACAATTATTTATGTTATCTTGAGGCTATCAGATAAAATATAATACAATGCTCTGCATAGGATGCAATTAGGAAGGGTAATAACAATGTTTCGTACAATAGCTTGGAAGCACTGTTTAGGTAATGGCTTGTGGGCGATATTTTGTAATAGAAATCGATAACTTATTACTTAGTAATTTGTATTGAATACAGGAAATCCAAGTTGGTCTCCCAACAGGATTGGTTATGTTGGGAGTCTTTAAGAAGAACTTAAACTTTTAACAATATATAGTCATCATGCTGTCCCTATGTGCAAAAATGGCATATCATCGACTGATGATGGACGCCATTAGCCATCAATTCAAGCTTATTGTTATTATACCATAAGCTAATAAAAGTACCAAAAGAAAAAATGAAATTATTATATGAACAATATAAACAAAACTTATTTCTCAAAAATTCGATTAAATTCGCTTCCGAATGCGCTTCATTTTTACCTCATATGAAGCGTTATTGTGCATACAATGTATGCACAATAACACTTCATCTGAGATGAAAATTGACAGGAATGAAGCGAATTTATGATGTCTCAAAAACTTGCTTTACAAATTAGTTCATTCCCATCAAATTTCATTCAGAAAAAAGTGTCTTTGTGCATACTTTGTATGCACAATGACACTTTTTCTGAAATGAGAATGAAACAAGTTTGTACAGTATATTTTTGAAGCGAAAACTAAAATATATATATACAAACATAGAAGCAGTAATTATGTATAAAATATTTTTAGCGGGGATACCACTCACGATACCATCCTCATTGAAATAGGATTATTTATTGGACACTAAGTATCTAAAAGGTCGAAAAATCCCTTCAATTCGTTCTTACAATTCAATATTTTCCTAGTCAAAGTAGCAGATGGCATCTTCCGATGGTGGAATATTTGTTTAATAACAAAATTAAATCTTCTTAAATCTTTCTCATTTCTTCACAATTTTCTCCGATTTGCAGCCCAAATACAAGAGTGTACTTTTGATATCATCCCTCGTAACCAACATGGAGGAATTAATTGAGAAACAAGGAAAATCGATTGAACAAATCCTGTTGAAACTCCACAACCTGGAACCGATGCAAAAAGAATTTCAGCAGATTAACCACAACATAAATGGAATTCTTTCACAGCAAAAAGAAAAAAAAGACCAAATAGACGTACACGACCAAGCCATACAAGCCCTCCAAATAGTTAGTGACAACATTATCAACAAAAACACCAGCATTGAAAATAAGTTGGAGAAACTGCAACAAGATAACAAAAACAAGACCAAGAAACTAGAAGTTCTCATGCACCAAATAAACGATCTGCAGCAATATGGCCGGAGAATAATGATCGATACTCAAGGAGTTCCTCGGAGAAAGGATGAAAACACTGACAAAATAGTTCTTGAAATTGCGAAAAAAATACGTGCTAACATAAACAAAGAAAACATAGACATCTCCCATAGGACATCAAATGACTGAAAAGTAGGAATAATTGTAAAGTTCGTAACCAGACGTAAAAGAGATGAATTCTATCAAAGCCGAAAGAACCTAAAGAACGTTAGAGTTAACAACTTATCTGGATTTATACCACAAGACAAAGGTAAAATCTTTATAAATGAAAGCCTGACAGCCTACAATGGTGACCTCTTTCGTTTCGCTAGAGAAAACCTGAGTGAACTTTACAAATTTGTGTGGACCAGAAATGGCACAGTTTATGCAAGGAAAGACGAACAGAGC
>JAUCNQ010110646.1:0-11723 GCA_032352715.1 Bougainvillia muscus | reverse complement strand
TTTTTCAGACATGATCCCAAGCATGTCGAGCACGGGTATCGAACCTTCGACCATCAGATTACAAATCCGATGACTTAACCACTAGGCCATGCTCGCATAGTATTTTCAGAGGGCGTCTGGGCGCTAAAAAGGGCGCAACTAATTTCAGATTTTTTTTTATCATTGTGTAGCCAGTAAATAATTATTAAAAGTCACCAAAGGGCAGCCCTTAATAATGTACGGAACAAAAGTTATAGGGAAAAGTTCACGTTTGTGGTACTTTGTACCCTCCGTACAAATAGGGTTAAGTGATACATCACATTTAGTAGATCCAATGGATTTTGCCCTCGAGAAATTTGAAAAACATCCTAGTATACTAGCAATACAGGAAAAAGTTTCCCAATCCACCACATATGCGAAATTTGAATTTGCTGAAGTGGATTTTGCTTAAGTCAAGAGTGAAATTAATCGTCTTAAAACTTCTAAGAAGGGTACACACTGTAAAACATAACCCCTTCTCACTTAAAAAACACTGACGAAATTTGCTCGTCTGACCTTTAGGGTGTGTGGAATAAGGAAATTCATTACTAAATATCTTTTATCAGATAAACTTAAACTTGCGGATGTCTTTCCAGTTCATAAGTAGGATGCCAGTACCTTGGTAAGTAAGTAAGTAAGTCAGTAAGTTTTATTCGCCATCATTAAAATTTACAAGTAAAAAGGGAAAAAATAAAACTAAGTTAAAAAATAAAAAATAGCTAGTATAAAATGGTCAATATAAAATAGTAAAAATTGAAGAATTTATTTTGATACGATTTATTGAGGCTGGTGGTCAGGATAACACAAGACAAGCAATAGCTTTATTTTCATTGTGGTCCTGCTGAGAGGGGAAATATAAACAAAAGAATGAAAAAAAACAAAAAAACCTATCGTATTGCTCTTCTTTAGTATAAAAAGCAGTTTTGGTCATCATTTTTTATTTTGTCAAGGTAGAAAAGTCTATGTTTGAAAACATTGATGTTAGGTGAGCTGGTATTCGGGCCATTATAGGAAATACTCTTCTGACCTCGATTGGTTTTTTTAAAAGGCTGATCGAGTTGTAGTTGCGATCGAGTTGTAGTTGCGATTGCCTTGTACTACGCCTGGCTTCCTTTACATGGAAAATTTCGTCCATGTTACTTGCTGTTAAACCATTAAAACGCTTATAAATTTGAGAACTCACAATCTGCTCAAATCTGTATTGGCAATTAAGTCGTTAGAGGAAATGTGAGCTCTACACCCAAGCTGCAGGCAGAATCTTATATACTTGTTTTGTGTTACTTGTAGTTTCCTCTTTAAAGACTTGTTCAAATTGAGATACCAGGATGAGCATCCATAATCAAAGTGAGGTTGGATAAGAGCATTGCATAGAAGCCTTTTAAGAGGATTGGTTAGAAAACGATTTTTCCTGTACAAAAACCTTAGTCTAGAGTTTATTTTATTGATGGCTGACATTGCCATTGATTCACCAGACAAAGAAGAATATAGTATACAGCTCAAATATTTAACTTTTAGACATTGCTTTATTTCAGAATCATTGTGTCTGATATCTAGGGTATTATCATTCCTTCCGTTGTTTGAAGAGAAGAGTATTGATTTAGTTTTATCTTCTCCAAGATGAATAATAAGTTTGTTGTCAACAAACCATTTACAGACCTCTGAGAAAGAATCATTAAACTCCTGTTCAATGATACCAACTACTTTATGTTGGTAGATTAGACATGTGTCATCAGCGTATAATAATAGATCACATTTAACATCTTGTTTCATGTCATTGATATAGATCAAAAACAGCAGCGTTCCGAGAATGGAGCCCTGAGGAACACCGCAGCTTAGATTGCCTGGACTAGAAAACGAATTTTCAACTGAAACTATGAAAGTTCTATGAGATAGGTAAGATCTGAACCATTGCATTGTATCGTTAGAGAAACCCAATGTGTTCATTTTTTCCAACAAGATTTGGTGATCAATGGTATCAAAAGCTTTTTGTAAGTCAATAAGTATCATTCCTGTAGATAAACCCTTGTCAAATACCCCCAGGATCTTATTATTAAGAAATAAAAGACATGAGTCTGTAGAATAGTTCTTTCGAAAGCCAGATTGATAACGATACAGAAGATCGTCGGTGTTAAGAAAATCAATTGTTTGCTTATGGATGACTTTTTCTATGATGTTAGATACAAAATAGGCAGGAGCGAAATTGGTCTATAATTTTTGGGATCGGTTTTAAGTCCTTTTTTAAAAATAGGAATAAGTTTAGCCACTTTGCATTTACTAGGAAACTTTTTCAATTTAATCCTTGATTTAATGGATAAATTACATAATTGGGTAAGTGGCACTTTCAAAACCCCCCTCCATCTTTGAAAAACTTTCTAGAAATATCATCTATTACAAGTGCCTTATCAGTTTCCATATCCTTTAATAAACTATGGATGTATTTTCAGAGACCTTTTCTAGATCAAATTTGCCAGTGTTGGTATTGTAATACTTTTTCACAAAATTTGATTCATATCTACCAGATGGTCTTTGAAGTTTGCTTAAAGGTTTAGATGCCAAGTTAAAGAAAAATTCTCTAAAAACTTCTGCATTGCCTTTTTCATCAAAGATTCTCTCATTATTTTCGTTTTGTAGACACAATTTGGATTTTTTTGGAGTGTTTGACATCCAAACTAAGGTTCCTTGAATTTTCCCAAAGTTCCTTAGGCTTTGCAGTGTTATCCTTCAATTGCGTCTCTACAAAGGCTCTTTTCTTTTCATGAATGATTTTAGCAGTCTTATTCCTTGCATCATTGTAGAGTTGTTTATCAATCTCTAGCCTGGAAGATTTATACTTTTTAAAGAGCTTATTTCTGTTCTTTATAGCTTCTGCTGTCTCTGCATCAAACCATTCCTGAGATCTTGTTCTTATTCTGGTCTCCCCCATGGGGACAACCTCATTTACTACCAAACTAAGCTTAGAAGTGAAATCAGAATATGCCAGATCATTGTTAGTGAAGTGCTCATGTCTAGTAAGGCAGATTGGTAATCATCCACAGAATAATTTTTGAGGCTTCTATACCTTATTTGCTTATGGACACCCATCCGAAATCCCTTCACTTTTCTCGTACAATAAATCAACTGGTGATCTGAAAGGCTTATGTCAATAACACCAGATTGGCACAATTTATCAATTGAATTGTCAAAATGTGTTCAATTAGAGTTGAGCTATTGTTGCATATTCTAGTGGGTTCCTTTATTATCTGTTGAAATCCAAAAAAAGAGCAGAACTCTTTGTAATTTTTCAATGACTGTGGAAAATCATTAAGACCATGTTGTTTATCTTTAAGAATATCACGACCGTTTCGCAAAGTATTGATATTAAAATCCTTGAGGAGATAAATCTCCTGGTCCTCTAAGTTAATTGAGGTATTCAGTAAAGTTCTCCAAATACTTAGTATTAGTTGGAGGTCTGTAGACAATACCAACAGAAATCAGCTTTGTTTTTGGCAGAAGAATATCAATAAATATTCCCTCAATATCATTTGAACTTATCTCGCGCCAGTTTGAGCTGATGTCATCACGTATATATGCAACAACACCCCCATGTCCATGTCTGTTCCTGTCACTCCTTAAGATATCATAGCCTTCGATAGAGACTTCAGCATCACTAATAGAGTTATCTAATTTAGACTCAGTTATGCCTATCACAGCAGCATTAGATTGGTTAGCTATATATCTTAGTTCATCGATTTTGGGTAAAAGACTATTAATATTCAGGTGAAGGAAATGCAAACCCCTTGATTTAAAAACAGACCATTCATCTTGGGATAAATTTCCATTGACAGGTCAACCTCAATATCACCTGACTGCAGCAAGGGAAGTTTTAAAACTCCAATGTGGTTTCAACACCTAGGTTTGACCTTAGCTAAAGTAATATAATACATGTAAGAGTGCATCAGATCCTGGTTAACATTATCACATAAGTGTATCGATTCTACAGAAAAGAAGTCTTTATTATTATAAGCTTCTAGGTCTTGGTCTGCTGTTAATTGCAGGGCAGCCTTAAATGGGCTGAAAATAAAGAAAAGTAGCACTAGGAAATATGCATGGAAAATAACAAGATGCTTTACTTTTCTAAGTCTAGATATTATATAAAAAATGAGTAATAACGAAAACAGAAATAAATTTGGGTTGTGTTTGTTCTCGCAGTGATCCTCATTAGTTATCAGAGTGGTTAAGTTTATGTCCATATAAGAGAAATTGTTTCTGTTTACTACTTTCAAATGAGTTGTGTTGACAAAACAATCCACCAAAGGATTACACAATTGGAATTTTGAAAAAATTAAATAAAAATTAAATATATAATTTATAAAATATGATTTTAATAAGTATAAACTATCTACAAGAAATAAATTATTTGCAACATTAAAATAATAAAAAAAAGACTTTGAGATGCTATAGTTAGATAGTGTTGTGGTCAGATCTGGAGAATAAAAGATAAATGAGCCTTTTTCATAAATAATATTGGCACACCATATAGGAAACAAAGTCAAAATTAAAAGAAAAAGAGTACATAAACCAAGTTTTGATTTAGTCTGTGATTTAAATATAGTTTTACTAAAATTACATTGAACATCACCTTCACCAACAACAAAACGTGTATCTTTTGTGCTTGAGAAACCTTTTTGACTATTTTCATCGATGTTACTTTTTGATTTTTTTCCCAGCCTTTTTTTTCTTTTCTCGTTTTTTGAAATGGTTTTTAGGATATGTGGGTGGTATATCAGCAGTCATTTCAGGTGGTGGTTGATGAATATAATCACATTGTTCATATTTTACTTTTTCCTTAGATTGACTATTATTAATTACTTTATTTATATTGATAAGAATGTTAAGATCTTTTTTTAAAATGGTTTTCTGGGTATTAATCTGATTAATGCATCTGACCAAAATGGAGGATAAGTATTTATTACCATAAACATTAAGATGGAGCAGGTCATGGTAGTACAATGATCGATTTAAATGACCATCTTGTAAAACCCAATTTGTGGTATTAGTTGGAGAAAGATAAACAAAATGATTTTTATTGCACATGGTTGTAAGCAACATGTTTGTTTTGTTAATCTTTTGATGAAATAGTGCTGTTATGTAAACCTCTTGTAAAATAGGAGATAATACAAATTTTAACTTTGGGTTGATTTTCAAAAAAGCGATAGTAATCTGATTAAGGCCTTTTGATATTTCTGAGGAGCTGTTTTGGAATGTGTCGTTAGTTCCATAGTGTATTATAACAACTTTGGTATTATTAAGGCAGTTTATTTTATTTACTCTCCACAACACATTCTATAACTTCTATAACTTCACCACCAATGCCCATGTTAAGTGTGTTCAACAGTTCGAACGATTTCCATCATACATCAGGATATCTTGAAATACCAAGTGCTATTGAGTCCCCAATTATGATTGTCTCAGGGCATTGTTTTGATAGTTCTTGTAGTAGAATTTGATGTTGATTCATCCATC
This sequence comes from Bougainvillia muscus, assembly GCA_032352715.1. Lineage (NCBI taxonomy): Eukaryota > Metazoa > Cnidaria > Hydrozoa > Anthoathecata > Bougainvilliidae > Bougainvillia > Bougainvillia muscus. The sequence goes on along the minus strand of JAUCNQ010110646.1, from coordinate 6,203 downwards.
TAGGTTTGCGGTATCTTGGTGAGGGTGATATCATCTCAATTGTACCCGGGTTGTACAGTCTTTACCGTTCTTTTAATAGTTCCTAAAAGAACAAAGTATAAGGCCACTCTCGCTGGCCTTATACTAAGTGACTTAAGAATAGTGTAAGTAATTTTTTAATCTGATTAAAAACCATAGACCGGTTAGTGTATTACCTAGTGTTTCTAAATTATTTGAAAGACTTATACAAAAACAAATTGTAAAACATATTGACACTCACCTCTCTCCTTATCCTTATTATTTATGTAGATATAGGAAAGGTTTTAGCACACAAACAGCACCTGTGACCCTTTTAGAAAAATGGAAAAATGGTTCTTGATAAAAAGGGTTATGTGCAGCCATATTTCATATTGATGGGCTTAGCAAAGGCTTTTGATACTATAAATCACGAATTGCTCATAGCAAAACATCACGCTTAGGGGTTTGGTAGAAATGCCCTGAAATTGATATCGAGTTATCTTTCTAATAGATGGCAACGGGTGAAAATTGAGTCCATATTTAGCTCTTCAAGGATGAAAGAGTTGGTTTTATAAAAGTCCGGAAGAATTTAAAATAATGTAAAGTACTCCCATGGTGTGGGTGCCTAAGGGAATATTTTGACATTGTGTAATTCTAGATTGTTGGGAAAAGCAATTGCTGAGTGAAAAAATAATATTGTTTAGCTTCCCAAAATACTTCCTCTTCGTCCTGATTTTGTTAAAAACTTTATTTAAAAAATCCGGAACTCTTTCGTCCTTGCTCTTGGACAGAGCTTCTTCAAGGAATCCTACAAGGATCTGTGCTAGGACCTTTATTATTTAATATTTATTTGAACGATTTATTTTATATTTTAAGTGATATCGAGGTCTGTAACTTTGCAGATGATACAACACCTTATGTTTGTGGATTCGATCTACACACAGTCCTGACCTAGCACTCGAATGGTTCGATAATAACGACATGAAAATGAACCCTGAAAAATGCCATCTAATGGTATCAGGATTTAAGCACGAGCATACTTTTGCTCTTTGTGTGTTAAAAACTTAATATGGGAGAGTAAATCTGTCAAACTTCTGGGAGTTACTTTTAATGTTTGTGCTGTTGCCAGTAGAAAGTTAAGTGCTCTCGTGAGGCTTTCAGAGTTTTTGTCCTTTAAGAAAAAAAAACGATTTTCAAAGTATTCTTTGAATCCCAATTTAAGTATTGTCCTTTGGTTTGGATATTTCTTAGTAGGACATCTAATCATAAAATAAATTCGATTCATGAAAGAGCCTTATGTTTTATTTATAAGGATTACAACTCCTCATTTTCAGAGTTATTACAAAAGGACAAGTCTTTTAAAGTCCATGAGTGGAATGTTTAATCCTTGGCCATTGAGATTTTCAAATGTTTTGCTGGTTATTCTTGTTATCTAATGAATGAAATCTTTACTGAGAATGGGGATTCCCATTTTAGTTTGGGATGTAATGTGCAGTTACGAAAACCTTCAGTAAACTCAGTTACATATGGAGAAAACAGTCTTCGTTATTTTGGTTCTTTGGTCTGGAAAATTGTTCCAGAAGAATTAAAATCTTCAAAAGGTCTAAGGGAGTTTAAATCTAAGATAAGAATGTGGAAGCTCGTTAATTGTCTGCGCAAGCTATGTCAACATTATTTACCACAAGTAGGATACATAAATGTTATTAAGTGAGCAGCGCTCGAAATAACGGCCGGTCAACGGTCACTGACCGCCGGAATTTCTTAAATGCTGATCATCTTGACCTGCAAGTTAGTAAATAAATAACGATGGTTTTACACTTCTTCGCAAGCACTTGCCTACTATTTTCAAACTTCTAGATCCGCCACTGTAAATTTATTATCATAACTTGATTTAGAGGCTGTTTCTGAGGGTCTAGAGTGGAAAATTTTCTTCGTCACCCAACCATGGTATGTGACATTTTTTTAGCCAGACTACCTAAGGATATGACCGCCTGGATTTTCATTTGACCGCCGTATATTCATTTTCCCTGATCACGTTGACCGTCTACCTACAAAAAGGTTATTTCGAGCGCTGCGTGAGTGATACATCTATAGCTAGTCATATCTTATTTTATTTTATTATTTAGGTTTATGCCTTGTATGTTTATGTTCAGTATATATAGACCGGGATAACACCTGTGGCTAATTCTTTTATTGTAACGCTTATTACCGAATTGAAGTAAAGATTAACTAACTAACTAACTAACTAAATCAGAAATAAGAGTTTATTGTTAAAATAACCTACTCATCTTTTCTCCCAACGTTCACAACAAAAAATTCCGGATTTCCATAAAATTTCGAAATCTGGAATCTGAAAAAGTGGCATCCTCGCAACTTAATCCTGCTGATGTGTTAATCTCAAAATAATCTTATTCCTACCATGTTTACTTGCAAGCTGTTTAGAGTAAGACCAGCATTCACATCAACAGGAAATGGACTCAGCTCTATCTTTTTATAACCATGTTTATCACTGTTGAGGTTCTTTACACCAACAGGTAAAAGCTGACCAACTTTCAGTAAATTTTGTAAAGACAAATCACACTAAAAGAATCAGGTAAAGTGTGACTGCAAGGATTAATTTTGTAGAAGTCCTTACAACTACACATAAATGGGGTTAGTTTAATGTCATTTTGTTTTCTTATCATAACAGTAGCCAATAAAATCATGAAATTGTTCATTTATGTACAACAGATCTAAAAATAACTTTTTCCTTTAATTTATAATACACAGAGTGTAGTATCTTTAAAGTTTCAGGGTAAGGTCAAATATGTTCGAAAGTCCATATATATTATAATTTCTGAGACACATTTTCAGGGTAAAATAAAATGTTACCTTGACGTTGGTGTTTTCAGTGCCTGTATCAGAAACTTCCATATCTGACTCATGCGAATATATTTCAAGATGTTCTTTTAATACAGATAGCGGTATATATCCATTCAGTCCATTTGCTAAACCAATAACCATGTCAGTTAAGTTTTCCTCCTTAACATAACCAAGGAGAATAAAGCCAGTTTTGAGATACTAAATTTAAAGATAAAATGCATGTTAAAAAAAATATAAGAAGAGTAGTAGTTGAATGTAATAATAATTTAACCCTAAAAAGCCTGAGCTATTTTGACAACTGAGGTAAAATGAGGTAATGACTGTATATAATGTCATGAAATTAGTCATGTCGTATTATATACCTAATATGAAAAAAATTGGGACAGATAATTCATATGCATCGTTTCATTGTCTAATGTCATTGGGAACTGGAGTTTGTACATGCAGAAAGTTTGTAAGGGTTTGACCGTAATTTTAACCATAGTTTTGATAGGTGGTCTTGACTAATAACCTATAACTTCGGTTGTATCAATGAAATGACCCTGAAACGTTGCCAAAACATGTAAAATAGATTTACTGCATAATAAAAGTGACCAAGTTTCAAATGCTAAAATAAAGTACTTCAAAAGTTATTAAAACTTTTCCGATAGGGGGGCTATTAACCCCCAGGCTATGGTTAACAGCGCTCGAAATAACTATTTGTAGGTCGACGGTCAACGTGATCAGGGAAAATGAATATACGGCAGTCAAATGAAAATCCAGTCTAGACAAGTAGTCTCCTCAAAAATAGTAGACAAGTGCCTATGAAGAAGTGTAAAACCATCGTTATTTATTTACAAACTGGCCGGTCAAGATGATCAGCATTTAAGAAATTCCGGCGGTCAAATGTTATATTCTGGTGGTCAGTGACCGTTGACCGGCCGTTATTTCGAGCGCTGGGTTAACAACGAGCAGATCATAATATATGGGTGTAAAATACAAAAATTCACCATTCACTATTCAAATAATTATATTAAAGGCTCAAGAGACACAAATTTGCATCACAACCCACTATTGAAGTACCATTTTCATAACAGAAGAATTGTACTGATATACGGAATGAAAATTCATATGAAGAAAGTACCTTGTAAGAAAACGACTCCATAAAAACGCTTTTAGAAAATGCTATTGGTTTCTGATGATCATCTTTCTTTTTCTCCTTTTTTCTCCTCTTAATTTCTCGTCTATCTTTTGGTCTTTCACTCGTCTACAATAACAAAGTTATTTATGAAAACAGATAATAGGTTACATTGCTAGATAATCCATATTTTTTAGTTCAACAAGCATAAAATTCACGCAAAAACAATGAGGATAATATTTTAGCACATTTTTGTAATATTCTTTTCACACTTTAACATATCATGTGCTAATGAAAACTTCTGCTGTACAGGGTGAGATCAATGGCTTTTATATAGTGTACTTATATGTACAACCAAAAATTTCCTGTACGCTTAGAACTGCGTAACATTCAGTGTTAGTTGTTTGCCTGTACGCTACTTCTGTACTGCTGTACGTCTTTTGCCACCATTTTTGATTAATAGATAATTAATGCACACAGCAAAACACACGAAAATACTTTATACAAATCTCGTCTAAGAAACTCTTGGCATGGTGGTGGAAGTCTGCCCTTATCTCTCTCTTTAGCAAGTAACTTTATCATAACCTTTGATAGAGTAACATTTCAGAGCCAATCCAGTGTATCTTATTACTACAATTACCATTAGGGAAGGAATAAAAGACAACTGAATTGAAAGCTTGCCACATGCTAATAATATAGAATAAAAGCATAAAAACTGAGGCTGCAAGCTAGACACAAAGCATATTGAAGTCCTGAGACTGGCGCACGCTATCATACTCAAAAGGTAATTTTAACGTATTTATGCTATATGTACGTACGAAATTTATCACACCCTGTTGCGAGTCATGGTACCGGGTAATTAATACATTTTCATTACAGCAAAATATTGTTATTGCAATTCTTTCGTTATTCTGAACACTGAAAAACATGTAAAGAATCTCTTTCTTAGATGTTTTAGACCCATATTTCTAAAACATCCAAGGTAGCGATTCTTTATGTTTCTTTATCTGTATGCATAATATATGTGTGTCAAAGCAGGCTAAATGTGTCAGCCTACAGTTTGCTCTAACATGCATAATAACAAGCTGATTAAATTTCAAAACTTCAATAAATAAAGTACTTATTTAGCAAGCACTCATGGCTCTTTTTCGTAAAAATAAAATCTAAATTTTCATTCAGAAGAAGTGTCGTTACTGTATGTATAGAGATACTAAAGAAAATGCACAAAGACAATTTTTCTACGATGAAAATGGTGTGAATTACCATAAGAATTTTGTGGACGATTTCTCAAAATATCACTTCATTCATATCAATATCGGAAGACGGTGTCTTTGTGTGGCATAATGACACTACCTCTGTGACAGAAATTATTAAAAGAGTTGTGAAACAAAATAAAGAGAGATCTTGCAGAAAAACCCTAACAACCAGAAAAAGTTACACCAAATAATATAATAATACTTACACCAAATAACACATCAGCTTGCCGCTTTGACTTTTCATTACTTTTTCCAGCTTGGCTATCTGTATACCTGGAACCACCTCTTGGGAAATCTGATAATTCCTCACTCATTATTTACTGCCTATAAAAGTAATGATATTGTGGTAAAATGCTTATGTTTTCAAGTCCATAATTCTGACACACGAGTCAATGAAGAATATTTTCGCAATTCCATAAAGACCTACAGTATGAATATTTTCAAGAGTCAATGGAGAACTATGAATATTTTTATGAGTCAATGAAACATAATTGTTATAGTCAATGAAGTTGTGTACTTCCTGTATATCTATATGGTTATTTCAATACTAATGTCGAATTGTATTTTGTTGTGATAATTATGTAATGCATGTTGACTTCAGAGGACCGTATAGAAGCCATACTTACAAAAGTGAGGTCGTTTATAATGTCAGAATTAAAAGCAGTGTATCAACCTTGCTTTTAACTACAACCATAGGATATAAGATATTATACAACTTTGTCCGTTTTTGATTTCGTAAGGCAATCAAAATCAAAATAGATAAACGGCGCTAAAGACGAGCTTAAACTCGCAATAACTGAAAAAACACTAGTCATAGTTTAACAAGAGATCGTAAGCCTTTAAATGCTGACGATCATTTGTTAACTACCTTATTCATACTTAGCTCATACTTAACTTAGGCGGCAGAGGAAAATATGATCGTTTAGCGTCTTCTGGAATCCCAAAAGTGAGTCGGTCGGTCGGTCGGTAGA
>JAUCNQ010110635.1:0-11723 GCA_032352715.1 Bougainvillia muscus | reverse complement strand
CACTTAACAAAAAAGAACAAAAAAGAGTAAAGCTAAAAGGGGAACCTCCCAGACGGCCCAAGGTACAATTAACAGAACAAAAATATTATATATATGTAAGAATGTTAACAAAAGAAAAGAATTTTTTTTACTAGACCTTAAAATCGAATATTTTCTCGCTCACGAGGCTCCATGGACGGCTTGTGCTGCCCAAATTCAATTCCTGTATTAGCCCCTCTGAGTTAGAGGCCATCAACATTCGATTTTTAGTGGCATTTGGCCATTAATGGGGGGTGGGGGGGGGGGTGTAAAAGGTAATGCCTTTACAGGATTTCCGACACGTCCAACCACATACAGCTTTTTTTTTTCCGTCGGTGGTGATCAATTCCTATTTTACACAACAAATCGGCCATTTTGAGGAGAAGAAACAAATACTTCATCAATCAAACAACCCCCTGTTTTTCAACCTAACATCCCGACGCAAACTTCCTTCAAAATGTTTCACTGGCTTCTTTGATATACCGGAGTCTTGAATTTCGCAGAACATGGTCTTAGACTCATGTGACCTACTATAAATACCAAATATAAAAAAAACAACTAAAAACGAAATAAATGAATAAAAGCTAGTTATTCTAGCTAGAAACATAAACATATGGTAATTCATAATACACAGTACCAGTGAATATGATCAAAAGAGACAGAATCATATAGTGAATATAAGCAATAGAGTGTGACATAGCCTATCTGGTTCAAATAGGCTTTGCACAATTTGCATGGACATCCTTCAGGTCTCCATTGCCTGATAAGGCTTTTGAATGTGCTTACAGACTTTGATGACTTTAACTGGTACTAACCTCCTAATTAAAGAACCAAAATAACTAAGGGAATACTCTCCAAATGCAACAGTATTTACTTGAGGAATTTGTAATTCTTGGCTAGACCGTAGTCCTTCTTTTAAACAGGGGCTATTAAAAATTTCAATCATAATCTCACAAGCAAAGCCGTTAAGAAATTTGTAGATTTCCAATGCTAAGGTTTGCATAATGTAATGATGTACTGTAAAAGATTTGTGTCTTACTAGCAGTTCATCAAAACTGGATTCATAATCAACGTAGATGAACCTTCTGCGATTAGATTTTCTACTATGTAGCATCCACACTAGAGGACAGTATTTAAACTGAGCATCAAAAAAGGCTTTGAACAGTGTCCTCTTCTTTTTAAAGCATAAAAACTTAGACAATCTCATAAGGGCACTAAGTTTTCTATAAGCTGTAGAACACATGTTAGAGATATGACTATCAAACTTCGAATCATTGTCAATAGTGACACCTAATAGTTTAACTTTTTTACACTCCCAAATCAGATTTTCTCCTATATTAGCATATATATGTTCATGCCTGAATCCGGACACAAGAAGATGACATTTATCAGGATTCATTTTCATGAGGGAGCCTCAAACTAAATAAGTGCTAACTTTGAGCTATTTTCTAGTTTTTCAAGAACATAGGAAAGATTTTTTGCACATACAAATATGGAAATATGGTGTAGTGTCATCTGCAAAATTACAAACATGGATATCTTCAAAAATATTAAAAAGATCATTGATATAAATGTTAAAAAGGAATGGCCCTAACACCGAGCCCTTAGGGACACCCTGTAATAATTCAGTCCAAGAACTAAAAGCAGATTCAACTTTAACAAGCTGACACCTATCATAGAGGTAACTAAGGACCAATATGAGTGCATTTTTGCTGAATCCATAGGCATGAAGTTTTGCGATTAACAAATCATGATTGATGGTATCAAAGGCTGTGGATAAATCCATCAATATAGCACCGCAGAAACCCTTTTGATCAAAGTTTTATTTCACTTTTCTTATAGCAATAGCGATTAAAGTTTTCAGTCTGTCTTTTTACTATGAAAACTGTGAGTTATCCTTTGAAAACACAAACACCTTTGTATTTTCTTCGGCAGAGGCAGTAAAGGACATGGAAAATATTTCCCAGCAGTGTCGCTCAGTAACATCTGTTTCCAGCGAATCTAAAAATAAGAAAAATGGATGTCTATTAACTTCAATGTGTTTCTTGTCATTTAGGCATTGAGTTGATGGGTTCATATGTAACAATCAAGTCTGGTGCTCAAGATAAATTGAATGGCCAGTATAACAGAAGAGGACAGTATTATAATAATAGAAGAAATTATAACGATAATAATTATGAAGATGTTTATGAGAATCGAGATTACAACCGTCATGTTTACGAGAATCGGGAGTATACTCGTCAGAAAAATAACGCCACAATGTACAATGAACAAGCACAATATAATGGCCACTATAATCCTGTTCAATCACCACCTACAAACTTGGAGCAATATCCATGCAGGTAACTTCATATATTATGGAACGTCAACAAAGTTTGTCAATTCAAGTTCCATTCAGACGGAGTGGCTTTGGGCTTACTAAGTATGTACAAAGACACTTCTTCTGTAAAGAAAATGGTATAATGTTACTCCTATTGTCGAAATGATTATACAATCATGGGCTCCTCGTAAAACCTAGGAGGTAAATTTACCCTCTATCTTAACCAGGGTGAAGTATATGGGCTCTTTGTTAAGTCTATATGTACCCTTATGTAACTCAAGACGAAATCCTTTTTAGAAATTATAATAAGTATGCACACTATTAATGCCTAAAATATCATCAAGCATTAATTAAATATCTATTGGAAAACATAAAAAAAACAAGTAAAATTTAGCAAAAGCATTTCGATAAAATGTTTTGTTATATGTTTTCCAATACTTATACCCATGGCTATTTTAACACATAATTAAATATCTGATTTAATATTTATCAAAATGATGCTGCCACAATAACATGATTCTCGTTTGAGGTGACCAATCTGATATTTACAGTTGAATCCCGATAAGTGAAACCCTTGGGGGAAAAAGGTTCTATTTAACCGAAACATAAGATATTAGGTCCTGTTGATTAAAATGTGAAATGTAAATAGTTAATTGACCAAGGTAGTGAATACATCTATTTTGCACAGATTTCATATGCGAAAACACCTTTTGAGTAACCGTCTCAAAGCTTTACAAATTTGCTTCATTTGTATTATGAATTTTCATGGATTTATTAATCAAATTAAAGTGTATTTTTTAGACGAACTCCTGCCTTATACCGATCGGTATGGGTGAAATTGCAGATAATGCCGAGCGTAATAAGGTCTTATTATTGGACTGGTATTCGGAATAGGTGCACTCATGATTGCAGGATGTAGCATTCTTCTTAAGTACAAAATCAAGTTGAGCTCATCTGAAATCTTCTCATATTTCTAGTTCTCAAGATATTGACATTTGGGTTTTCATCAAGTAGATTGATAAATATGGTGATAAAAATAAATCAAATTCTAGTTTCACCTGGTTAACACAATACGAAGCTATAGACAGCTTCTTACCGCTTTTAATACCTAACGTTATGATGTAAGCATTTTTAGCATCTCTAAACTTTATGGTTATAGAAAAACAGCAAATTATTTTCTATACAAACTATATAAAACTAAACTAGAGAGTTCGAAACAATATTTCTTATAAAAATTTGGCCACCATTATGGAATTATCGGGGGAAAAATGCGCTCAAGAAATTCTTCCGGTAATTTTTTCCGGAAAACGGAACATTTTCCGGTAATCTTGTAAATGTCGTCATTTTCGGAATCAGCTTTGTCACATGAATATTTGTGCCACATTTCAAAGCTTAAAGTCAAATATTTTGGAAATTATGTGGATAACAGTTTTCCGTATATTCAAGGTGAAATATGCTATATTTGATAGGTGGTTCTGACCAATAGCCTTTATTTTCAAAAATAATGGAGGTATATCCCTGAAAATTTCTGAGAACATGCCAAATAGATTTTTACTAATCTGATGACGTCACCAAGTTGACTTCTTTCTCTGAGTACTTAGAATTAAGGAATCGTCTCAAAAATTCGCTTAATAAATTCGCATCATTCCTGTCAATATTCATCTCAGATGAAGTGTTATTGTGCATACTTTGTATGCACAATAACACTTCATCTCAGATGAAATGAAGCGAATTTTAAGCAAATGTTTGAGACGAACTCTAAGATCCTGATATCTTGAGAACAGCAATATATTTGCAAAATCCCAAAAGGTTCATTCATCACTTAAATCAGACGTTAACTGTATTAACTTCAAAACGAGACATTATCTCCCACAGGCGTGAACAGTGCCAACTTCAAAACCACTGGTTACCTAAATCAGGCGTTGACTGTGTTACCTTCAAAACGAGACGTTACCAGCAACAGGCGTTAATCTTCCAAATGAGCTGAACTTGATTTTGTACCGGTAGAAGCCTTTAATAGTAGTCTTCCTTTGATTTCGACTCAAACTGATTCTCTTCTTTCAGAATTCTGATTCCAAGTGAAATGGTGAAAGTTGTTTTAGGTAAAGCAGGAGCAACCATCAATGCAATCCAAACCAAAACTAGTACAAAGTAAGTAATGAATAGTTCCAATAATTATCTATTCCTGTCAAATGAGTGTATTGGCCTGTGTTAGATCAAAGTTTGTGATACGAAATTTGTTGATAATTCCTAACCCAATCCACTAAGTCCACATCGCAAATCATACCGTTTTCATCCCAAAACAAGTGTATACAAAGTGCATACGAAGTATGTACAAATACCATTCTGATTGAAAATTCTTATACAAGCTTTTATTACCCGGATTATAGGGCGATGAACCCGATAAGCATTTTGATTGGCTGAAATTTGTCGTATGACAGGTTATTACAGAGCGATACAGCCTCTTTTTTTTCTCTTTTTTTTTCATGCTTTACGTCATGTAACATTACATTTAGTCAAATGTCTTTCCAGACCTCTCTATCGCTAGCTAGCTTCTCTATATTGTCAATGTTTATATTCTTCTCTTTAAGTTCTTTTATGACTTGCTCAAACCATGTACTAATAGGGTGTCCACAGGGTTTCTTTACAGGTCTAACGAATTCTTGTAAGGCTTGTCGACATGGAGTGTCTTCAGGTAGTCTTAGAGCATGGCCTAACCAGCGAATTCGTTGTTTTTGTATGATTTTGGACCAAGGCTCTTGTTTGGTTTTACACATTAACTCATTATTCGATATGACATTTGGCCACTTTACATCAAGTGCTTTCCTCAGTAGTTTTCTTTGTGTCGCGTCAATCTTATTTTTGGTTGTTTTTGTGACTGTCCAGAGACAGGTGTTATATAAGTATACGCTACGGATGAAAGCGTTAAAAATCTGCATTTTTTCTTCCACATTTATTCGACTTTTCCACACGTCATCGAGATTGTTCATAGCTATTGTAACAAGTGTTGTTCGGTGTTTTCTATCATCTTCTGTATTTAGCTTTGATCATTGGTATTTCCAGGTTTTCCAGGTACCATTTTTATTTTTTCTGCTAACAAGATGTTCTTCTGTTTTCTCTCCGTTACACAAGAGATAAAGGCTTTTTAGTATTCCAGGTACAGTTGTTTTGATGTATTTGATGGTTCTTGGATGATTTGTTATTATTGCGTTACCACAGTCATCAGCATATTAAGTATCAATATGATTGCTTTTTTCATGATGTTGTGAATTTTTTGTTGTGGTAGATTATAGTCATGATCATGAAGTTCGATTGGTGTTTCGTTTGAGAGATACGATGGCATACTGTAGGTATGATCTTTTAGTTAAAATTGGTATCCAAGTTTTTTTGCTAAATACAAAAGGAAAAATGTCGCACTCAGGCAGTCTCCTTGTGGTGACCCAGTGTTAGTTGAGAAAGGTTTGCTATAGAATTGACTACAACGAACTGTGTATTGGATGTCAATGAGCATGATTTTCATCATATGTAATTCATCTTTTTCTACGATTTTACTTAGATCATCTATCAGTGTTGCACGATGAATGGTGTCAAGCGCTTTTGATAGGTCCATTAGTAGAATGTGAAGATTATAATCACTAGATGATATGGCTTTTTCGGCTAGTAGTTTGTATGTAGCTACATGTTCGGTTGTGGATCTATTTTTCTGGTATCCTGCTGGTGAGTGTGGAATATGTTGTTCTATTTTTTGTCCCGTGCGATTTATTAGGATGATAGCTAAGATTTTGCGCCGTAGAGATAAGAGAATTATTGGTCTGATGTTTGTGCAGGGACCTGCCTTCTTTCCGGCCTTTTGGAGTGGAACAAGTATGCCTCGTGTAATTTCGATGGGAGCATCACCTGTTTTTGCTATTGTGTTTAGTGTAATGCTATCCCTTGATCTATTTCCGGTGGTGCATGATGGAGATGTTCTGCACAGATGTTGTCGATACCAGTACTTTTCTTTTGATACAGCCTGCTGAATCGTTATAGCAACCATAATGGTAACGGAGGAGTTCAATATTTTCTGTATTGTCCGAATAAATCAGTTTGTATAGGGATTCTTACCTGGATAAAACATTGGAAATTGTAGAGTAATACAAATCCTTTTTTCTCCCAACATCCTTGGTTTTTTAAAACGCAGTTTATCAGCGTATCATGAATGTTTCGAATGTTCGAAAATAATTTTTTTTAACAACATTCGATTTAAAAACTAAATGATATTTTGATCACCTTGTTGGTCGCTGACGTTGTTCGATAATAATTCGTCGTAGCTGATTTGGAGGAGGTTTGCTCAGAGAAATGGATATTCTTTGTGCAACCATTTCTCCTTTTGCTTCTTGAAAATTATTGTAGTTATACAAACGATAGCAAGGAATTTTGATATTTGATAAGAATTTTGATAAGAATGTACAGTGGATATTTTGATAGCTGCAGAACATGCTGAGAAATATTGCAAGAAAAGTTTTTTTGGTGAGACAAGGAAATCAAGCATGTTGTTAATTTTGTGAATAATGTTGAAAGTATGATCCGGGTAATAATCCATATACTAACTGTTTCCATCGGGCAATACGGAAAGTATTGACCTCCGTCACGTATTGCCCTTGCAACCTCGGGCAATACTTTGACGTTGGTCAATATTTTCCCGTATTGCCCTCGGAAATAGTTAGTATAGGCTTAGTAATTACTGACTTTGTATCAAAACTTTAAGGAAGTTTAAAATTTATGGGAAAGTGTCCAGTTGTGTCAGGAACCGTCTCAAAAATTCACTTTATAAATTCGCTTCATTCCTGTCAATTTTCATCTCAGATGAAGTGTTATTGTGCATACAAAGTATGCACAACAACACTTCATCTGAGGTGAAAATGAAGCGATTTGTGAAGCCAGTTAAAGCGAATTTTTGAGATGGTTCCTTATTTTGTTTCTCTCTTTGATAGAATTGATGTTCATCGTGATAAAGGTGCAGTTCGCTCTAGACAACAAGAAGATACATTAACTACTATCAAAGGAAGTCCAACATCATTTTCTGAAGCAATTACAGAAATTCTAACAGTTATAAACGCTGAAAATGAAAAACAAGAGCGTGAAGAGCGAACACCATTACAATTAAAACTGCTAGCACATGATTTGTTATGTGGTCGAATTATTGGAAAAGCTGGAAATAATTTGAAACAATTAAAACAGGAAACTGGTGTAACAAAACTTATCATTTCCAACTCCTTGTAAGTTAGGTTTCGTCTCAAAAATTCGCTTAAATTCGCTTCACAAGTCGCTTCATTTTCACCTTAGAGGAATAAAGCGAATTGTGAAGCGAATTAAGCGAATTTTTGCGACGAACCCTTATTTATCCAAACTATTCGTATGTAAGTTCGTATCATATTTCATTTAGAAGAATTGTCTTTGTGCATACTGAGTTAATACACATTTTAACGATTCTTCTGTGATGAAATTGGTACGCTTTGCGATACGAATTCTGTGATCGGTCTTTTAAGATAAGAATCAACACAAAAACAATAGTTGAGAAGGATTATTAGGAGCTTTAAGGTACTGTCCACAAAGTTAGTATGGTAGTCTTTGTGCACATATACTAGAAACGCTTCTTCAACATGAAAATTGTTACGAATTTTCTTAAGAATTTTGGTTTCCACTTACGCAGTCATTACAACCCAAATATCACCCTGGGGTGAATTCACATCGGTCTTTGCTTTATGCACGGATTGTGTTTACAACTTAAAGGCAAAGTGAGATCTCACCGTCAATTTGACTGATTTCAGGGTGAAATATACCCCAAAAGAGTTGTAAATGCAAATTATTTTTCACTCTGGTGCGAATTTAATATAAATTTCTTATAAGTAGCATCAATTAGACGTCAAAAGTTCCTGTGAGTGTTTGCTGGGTCGTAATTTGCATCGCATTGTGATATCAATATCATTATGAGGTGATAATATACAGAAAAATCCATTTCACCCGGGTGAGACGAGAATCTGTTTTTAAGTTACACCGGAGTGTAAATCACAAATCGTACCATTTTTACTGCAGAATAATACTGTTTGTGCATACTAGAAAGACTTCACTTGTCCACTGAGTTGCCTGAATCAGAATAACACCAGGGACTGATATACAACAGGCAGGCAGCGTCCGATCAGTTTAATAAGGGACCGTCTCATAAATTCGCTTCAAATTCGTTTTTCGCTTCACAATTCGCTTCATTTTCACCTTAGATGAAGTGTTATTGTGACACATAAGTGTTACAATAACACTTCATCTTAGGTGAAAATTATTAGGAATGAAGCGAATTGTTAAGCGAATTTAAGCAAATTTTTGAGATGGTTCCTAAGGGAATATTTTTGTAAAAGAGTCCTAAAAGTAGTTAGTTTTCAAAGAGTTTTACTGAAAGGGGTAATGTCCAATTGGTGGACTCTTAAATAAAGATTTAGATTTGTGTCTGGACACACAAATGAAGGACAGCAAATATTATTATTGTGCATACCGTATTTCCTCTTTTACATGCCGCCCTCTGGTAAACACCACCCTGCAATAAACGCCGTATCTGAAAAAAGAACAGTGATATAAACGCCGCCCTCCAATAAACTCCGCACGCTAAAATGCGGCGTTAATTAGAAAATTCACCCGGGAAACCAGAGTTTTACGAAAGAAAAACTTCAAAGGTCATATACTTTTTTAAACGAATAGAATATTAAAAAAGTTTAAGTTGCTTTTTTCAGTAAAATCTTTGATATCTTAGTATAAATGCGCACAATTCTTTTTTCGTCTGCTTAATTTATAGTCCACAATGCATAGGTTGAAAGAAATATTGCATCGTTTTGAGTTGACACATTTTTAAATTTTTCATGTTTGAAATAAACGCTGCCCTCTAATAAACGCCGCTCCTAGAATTCCTGAAATTAAATAAACACCACAGCGTTTAATTGAGGAAATACGGTATGTCAATAACATATGTATGGACCGTCCACAAAATTCGTATCATAATACGAATCATATTCATCACAGAAGTAGTGTTTTTGCGCATTCTAATAAGTATGCACAAAAACACTCCTGTATGAAAATTGATACGAATTTCGATACGAACATTGTGCATCATTCGTTTATATGTATTAGCCATGACCATTCTTCCCATCAGTTGTATCAGTATTTGAGTTCATTTTCATTCAAAAGAAGTCCGGATTAATTTTAGGATTTCACACTCGAATTTCTCAAATTGGAGCTTTAAATAGAACCAGGACTCGAAACAGGACTCGCATTGATAACAGTGACATTGAAGTGGCCATCTTGTATAAATAATTGGAAATAATAATAATAATTATAATTATAATAATAATAATAATTATTGTTATTGTAGATACGAAGAAGGTAACCAGTTTCTTCCTGGTGGAATGGTGTGTACTGGTGAACGTGTCATCACTGTCGAGGGAACTGCTAAGGCAATATCAGCCGCTGAAGAAAAACTAAGCAAGAAATTACGTAGCTACATGGAAAAAGATATAAAAAATTCTGGTAATTCTGCACCTGCTGGTAACGTGGTACGAATTCTTCATTGTTGTCCTGTTTTTTTTTATCTCCTGCAAGTTGCATAAAATAATTAGAAAAATATCGTAAATATACAGGGTTGCCAACAAATCGGGAAAAACAGGGAATATCAGAGAATTTGAAAATGATGCAGGGAAAATCAGTGTAAAACACGAAATTTCACAAGAAACCAGTGAAAATCAGCATATTTACAACTCTTGACCTGGCTCTTTTTTAATTTTGACTGTGTAACTTCTTTGACCTGTCTGTGTCGAAAAATGTATTACTCCTGTTCTTACTTGTCTCTGTGTCTGTTTCTCTACTGAACTTTAACCAGACTAGTTTAAACCATTATTTGAAGGACATGGCCATGGAATCAGGAAATATCAAAAAAGTTATTGAAAAAGTTATAATTTTTGTGGGAAAATATCAGGGAATTTCTTCTAGGATTTTGGGTGTAAATCCTGTAAATAGGCAGGTAACAGGAAATATGAAATTCTATACAAGCAATTCTATACAATCAATTCATCCAAGTGAATCCTCTTTTCCTGAAGGCGAAATTAAAAACTTGCATGATATTGTCCTATAAAGACCTACCACTTCCTGTTCTCTTACTATGAGCTACACAACAACTACATTATGTAGACTATTGTTATACTTGTAGGTTGGTGGTGCTCCATATTACAACGCTGGTGGGATGGCTAATGGTTACGTTCCATACGCTCCACAAATGATGTACCAAAGGCAGCCATATGCATACCAAAATCAATATGTAAGTCTATTAGACTGGTGCTTTTATGTAGTCCTTTATTAAACGTAAATTTCATTAAGAAACTTACTTATTTCGTAAATCGTTTTTCATTTTAGAAGAAGTGTCATTGTGCACACCGAGAATGTATACACAAAGACACTTCCTCTGATTGAAAATCGATACAAATGAAACACCTTTATATAGCAAAGTTTGCACGCATGTGTTGTTGGAACTTTTTTGTAAAGAACATATAGCGGCCTTTTTTGTGAAATTTGGAAATGTATGTGAGAGGAATTCTTACTTAGTACTGCACAAAAACACTTCTTCTGTGATGAAAATGGTTCGTATAACGATACGAATCTTGTGGACGGTCCCTAAAAACTGATTACGCGTGGCTGTCTCAACTACGTACTTATGTTAACGACAATTAGACATCAAAACCTGAATATATACATATATAAATATCTGTTATTTATTTAGCCTTACATGGGTCTTCCTGCATATCCGGGTTACAACATGGGTGGTCCAGCTTACCCTGGTATTCTTGGCCATGGTTACCCTCCATATGGTGGCAATCTTATCCCACAGCCACAAAACAACGATTACGTGGAGACAATGTGTATTTTTATTCCTACCAAAGAAGTTGGTGCAGTAATTGGAAGAAATGGTGATTACATCAGTCGTGTGAAAGGTTATAGTGGAGCACAAGTGCGTGTTGTGAAAGGGGAAGAAGGAGGAGAAAGTCGAGTCGAAATCACTGCGCCACCAGATGGACAATGGAGGGTAAGGAATCGTCTCAAAAATTCGCTTTAATTCGTATCATTCCTGTCAATTTTCATAACAGATGAAGTGTTATTAGGCATACTTTGTATGCACAATAACACTTCATCTGAGGTGAAATAAAGCGATTTGAGACGAACCTTTATGATTTATTTAATATAATTTCTGGAACAAGAGCAGTTACTGAAACATGGTGTCCTAGGGGTCTCCTCCCCCCCATAAAATTGCCCCCCCCCCATATAAGCTCCCCCCATATAAGCACCCCCCCCCCCATCAGCTTATGACCCGTAT
>JAUCNQ010110624.1:0-11724 GCA_032352715.1 Bougainvillia muscus | reverse complement strand
ATATTGTTAACAATTTTTCATTTTTGTATTTGTACACTATATTTGTACTAGGACTTGTCTTTTATCTTTGTCGCTCAACTTGTAAAAAGGGAGGTGGTTCACATCGTCCAATCTTAAGGGAAGTAATACCCCTAGCCTAATTTACAGATTATTCACGTCTAGTACTGCATTGCCTCTGTTGCTGTGTTAACCATTTATATATTTTACTCATATCTAAAGCAAGAATAATTCAACTAACTCAATCATGAGTGCTTGGACTTTGGAATCACACCAAATTGATTTTTCATTTGTTTCACAGTCTAGTTTCTCAACCACAGACACAATTACAGCTAACAACACCAATAAAAAGATCTTACATTCAACACCAATAAGAAAAAACCTGAATTATCTTACACAACTTCTACTCCAATTGGTAAAGAATTACATATGCCAAAAGTGAAAACAAAATTGAAAAAGAAAAAACAGGCATGCAATATATTAGCAATAAAGCCAAAACATATTAACCAGTAGGAACTGTCAAGTACTTCAAAAATACTTACCAAAATATTTTCTGGTACTAACAGTGTTTTGTTCACAAGTGGAAGTAAAGTTAGATTTGAAACAAGAACAAATTCAAGATAGAATGAAAGAAATAGAAGTATCTACCTTGAACGAGAAAACTCTATCTGTAGGAAACTGCCCAGAAAACAAAGCTGCATGTAATAAATTATTAGAGAATTATACGGCTAATTAAATACATGTGGAAAGAAATCAGGCGATGAAGATGACTGCTATTGAAGGACTGTCCACAAAATTTGTATGAAATTTGTGTCAATTTTCATACAAAAGAAGTGCTTATTTAGGCACCATCACAAAAATTTGCTTACATTCGCTTAAATTCGCTTCATTTCACCTTAGATGAAGTGTTATTGTGCATACAAAGTATGCATAATAACACATCATCTGAAATGAAAATTGACAGGAATGAAGAGAACTTTTAAGCGAATTTAAGCAAATTTTTGAGAGGAACCTTTAGCATGCACAAAAACACTTCTTATTTAATGAAATTGGTTCGTATCAGGGGCGGATTTAGAAATAAAAAGCGATTGTATTCTAAAGTGCTTAGTTTACTAAAGTATTTAGGTTAGTGAAGAAAAAGTGCCATAGGCGCTTTCAGGCGCTTTCATGCCCTCTTCGATGGCATAATGTTAAACTGGGGTTTGGGGGCGTTTTGAGCCCCCCAGTGGGCCCTGGAAGCCGACACCTTATTACGCTCTTGTTACGCTCAAACAACCTCAAATTGACCCATTTTTAAGTCCTTAATTGTAACAGATTACCATCAGTAATAACACTATTTCCAAAAAGATTGGAAGATATCCATCACTAAAAAGGCAGGGAAAAAAGAGTTGAAGAATATCATTATTAAAAATTAAATATGTGTTCTCAGAAATAATAACCGGCCAATATTAGTCTCAAACGGCCTAAAATTGACCCGATTTCAGTCATAAATTAAAACAGGTTACCATCAGTAAAATCGCTATTTTAAAAAATACTGGAGGATATCATTCACAAAAAAAACCTTGAAAACTTTTGCACGGGGAAACAAAGATTGGAGCGCAATCGTTATTGAGATAATTGGGTATGTATTCTGAGAAATAATAACTAGCCAAATTCCGCTTACTGGCAGGATCATTAGCTTAAACTACTTAGCAAAAAAAATACATATGGGGAAAAACCGCTTAAGGGGCCGTACACCGTCATATGTAAACTCTCATACTTAAGAGGTTTCCTTCAGTATAGAAATTAATACGAAATTTCATTATGATTTGAGACGAACCCTTAACCAAATACACTTCTTCTATGATGAGAATGGTTCGTAATACGATATGAATTTGGTATAAGTCCCTTAAGCAAAATGTGGCATTGGTAAAAAATAATACAATAATCAGAATTCATTATATATACTAATGGATAGTTATCAAGAGTGAATATAAAACTTAAGTGTTATTTTTCACATTGTAATCGTAATTTATGGTAATTTATGGTGGACATGCTACATGTGGACAATCCACAATTCACAAATATCCTATAGAAACTTGTATCAATTTTTAATCAGAAGAAAACGATTTATGATACACACAGCCATTTTGTGGTCGATCAGAAACTCAAATTTCATTATTGATACTTCAAAGTAATTTTCAATTGGCTTCAATACAACGCAATTAAAACAGGCTTCACAGTTTAATTGCGAAGAAGAGCATTATAACGGAAATCGTAAATATTCATCTAAATATCGTTGGTAATAAGAGTTTCTTAAATACACTGTCAAAATAATAGCGTAATCTCGATTTAGGTCGGCATTCACCCGTAAATAAGGAGCAAATTATTTTTAAATCTTGAGTCATCCAGAATTAACTTCATAGTTCTCTTCATTGTCTGCTTATAAAAATCCATGCATTTTTGTGTAAATGCTTTGGGTAATTGAAAGTCATTCTATTTTTACCACACCCAAGTTGATCGCCATTATCGTTATTCAACAATACCAAACCATTGAATCAATCCTGAAAGTAAAATAAAAATAAGACTTCAAACCGAATGACTAGCCTTCTATTTCTTGATTACTCCGTGCAAAATTGCAATAATGAGTGCATTAAGATATGACAAATAATATAGAATTAGCATCCAATAGGATTGATGAAGAATCAGTTGGGAGGTTGTTGAAAAATAACATGCACCTGAAACTGAAACTGAAACTGAATTTACATATATTTAGGCAGACAATTGTACAAGGTTCTATAGAAAAATAAATAAATTATTGATGTACTATCAATTGTCATGCAAACCACTTACATTACCAATGCTATTGGCGTTAGGGCCACCGTTGACATTACATAACATTACAAGTTACTTCACAATAGCACAGAAACACACCAAAATCACACAGAGAAAAAATTTGAATCCGAATCGGGCCAACTTACATGTCGGATCCCGATGATAATAAACGTTGCACCCAGAGTGTCTCTGGCAACATCGAAACCCCCCGACACTACCCCCTAACCCCCGACACTACCCCCTAACCCCCGACACTACCCCCTAACCCCAGTCACCGGTCCACGACCCAGACACTAGTCCCAAT
Source organism: Bougainvillia muscus (assembly GCA_032352715.1). Taxonomy (NCBI): domain Eukaryota; kingdom Metazoa; phylum Cnidaria; class Hydrozoa; order Anthoathecata; family Bougainvilliidae; genus Bougainvillia; species Bougainvillia muscus. Next base: position 8,609 of record JAUCNQ010110624.1, on the reverse strand, counting down.
CCCAGATACTGGCCTCCGACCCTCTTGAAATGACTAAGAGGCTCAAAGTGGAAGCTTTCTTGGTAAATGTTTGCTGGCAAACACTGGCTTACGCTTCGCATCCCTTAATTACTAGTTTGTAAGATTTTGGTGCATGTTATTTTTAAAACATGCACCAAAATCACACGGAGAAAAAACTTGATTCTGAATCGGGCCAACTTACATGTCAGATCCCGATGATAACAAACGTTGCACCCTACCTACCCAGAGCGTCTCTGGCAACATCGGGGTTCCCATCCTCGGCGCACCTATATCGAGATGAATTTTGCAACCTTGTTCCCAGGTAAATTTATCTCTTTCGATACAACTCGGAAATATAGACATAAACCTTCGAAATATTTCCCGTTAAAAATGAGACAATACTTTAGTATTACCAATTTCACACTTAAAGATTCCCAGCGGCAGAAATTCTCTTTCTCTTCCGCCAATTCTTCTGTCATAACCACTATTTTTTCTCCGGTCGCGTGTATTTCTTTATGTTCACCAACTCGACCAGCAAATGTTTTTCCTTTTCTTTTGAAGCGAGAGGGGGTGACACTGAATTGATGGTGTTTTCTTACGTTTTAAAGTTGGATTTTCCAGCTGTATCTCGTTCTCTTTCTCGCAGGAACTTCTTAGTAAGGTAGTGATAGCGATTCTCTGCAAGCTGGTCCAATTGAACTGCTGACATGTTTACGCACTGGCAAGGGTTCCACAGTCATAATTTCTTCTGGAACAACATCTGTAGCATTATTGTTAACTTCTGTTAACTGAGCATCCAACTCGATATCTGAAGCACAAACCATTGCATCATCTAATGTCAGAATGGAGAATTGGGGTATTGCAGAGACACTGCCTCCCAGTTCCATGCAGGAAATCTCCTGAAAACTGCTAAGAAATGTTTGCATAAATAACCCGTTCTTAGGAATTCGAAGCAAGAACACAAAGGCATTTTGATATCATCTCGGAAGTTAATTTGGTATCTTTCAACACCACCGATGTCATATTGCAGTATTACAAAATTCCCCATATTCTTTTGGATTATACTTGTTAAATCAAAACTCGAGGTCTATTCTTCAGAAATGGAGGCATGTCTTGCGAGTAACGCCGAAAGCTTGTTCCAAATTTGACATTCTGATCAAGATAGCTAAATGGTAGAATAATCAGTGTCATATAATAAAATAAAGCATAAATATAATAAAACAGGAATTACCACTAACCACTTTCATACCCTGTACATTCCCCATTATTAACTTAACTATGTATACGATATAAGGCTCGATATGGCAACATATACATTGAATAGCTGAAAATAAGACGTGCTTATCACATTATCTTCCCTCATTATCACCTTAGGTAGATGTCTTTGCCCATACACTATTTGTCAGTACACACAAAGATACATCTCCTGAGGTGATAAAGGTAGGATATATCTCATATTTATCTGCAAAAAATTCTTTTATTCATCCCAGTTAGCGACATGCCATTCTTCCGTTGCAAGTAGTTATACTTAAACGATTCATTTTGTCTTGCAGTGCCGTCGTTGGTATTAAGTCCAACCAGTAACCTGTCTTTTCGGTATGCCCAAACCCATTTTTATGATATAAACATGCATTTGGATGAGAAACAAGGACATAATGATGGTTAACTTAACTTTTCGAAATTAATTCGTGCAAATTTAGGTGAAATTCGCACTAATTTATTCTGCACTCATGCAAAACTTTTGGCTCACGATTGTCGCATTTTTTATACCTCTACATGGTTTCCACAAAGCAAATGTTTTTTTGAAGCAATTAAATGACTGCCGTCAACTTTTCAAATGTAAGTCAATATTTCTTTCCTTAATGTCAAGACTCACCTCTTTTATTTTTAGCCAGTATTTGGTAACATAGTTTACGAATTTCATGTTTGCTGGGCTTTTCCATAGTTCACTCGTTAACTTGTCAATTGCTTTTTCCATGTCTTCTACTGTTAGTGATCTTGCAATACTTCTTAGCATGCACAGGACATCCGATTTGATATGGGATAAGCCATTGCTCTTCTTTGTTAAATATCTATCCCAGGCCTGCTCCCGATGAAAATCGCAGATGAATAGTTTGCAATCTAATAGAAAATAAACCTGTGTCGTAAAGAGTCGGTAACAAACCATATCTAGAGCACGTGTTTACCTGGTCAAAGCGATAAAAAGGAGACCCAGAGTCATTAATTCTTAAAACTTTTATTTATGGTAATGTGCATTAAACTGTAACGAATAAACAATTTTCTCTAACAATTAGCCATTAAAAAAAAATGTCCATTGGCTTTACTGTGAAATTTAGGCCTTCATCCGCATTTATGAACACACAACGGCGAATTATTTTTATCAAATTAATTTCGTTTACTTAATTACAAGCAGTATAACTTTTTACTGCTTAGTAAATCATTTTAAAAAAGTATACAATATACCATTATACCATTAATTTTCACGAACATTAATTTTCGCGAATTGACTAGTGGGGAATATTTCAATAAGAATAAATCAGTTAAATTAAAAATAGATGCAAATTCTCTAAAATTATTGATCGCTAAAATTAATGCACTCAAGGCACGTTTACTCCGTTATACCAGCTTTTCATACCTGGAAATAGGGTTTTAATTGATGTCATCTCTTCGTCTGAGTAATCTGTCATAAAATGAAGCGGTTTCCATTCTTTGTTCCATTCTTTAAGCACACCAAGGGCTTCATAAATATTATTCGTTGACTCTCCCTCCACAACAAACGTTCCAACGATTTGGTAATCAACGTTTGTTTTTTGCAACCAAAAAAAACCAGTGGTAACAAATAACGTGTTGTTTTGTATGTAGCATCAATGAATGAAATTTCGTTCCCGTATCTAAATACGCCAGAGCAGTTAATTATAAAAATGTATTAAAGCGAACGACATACTTAAAAATGAATCCCACTTGAAAAGAAAGATGGGTGTGGTCCTGCGAACTTCATAGACTCCAATGGACGTTTATTCCAAAGCGACGCACTACCAGGAGAAGTATTAACAATTAACTTTTGTTTTGCTCTTAACCCATTATGGCATATCCAAAGGTGTCTGCTCTAAAATGGTGTAAATGTAACTATAAGCCTATGCCAGTTATGCCAGTTCAGGAATATTAATCCCCTAGTTTCAAGTTTTCTAACCTACCTCCTTAGTAAACGTTGCTGCCATTCTGCTTGATACACAAAGATAATGCTTTCTGAAGGGTCAACTACAACTTTCACATCTTCATTATCAGAGCATTCTTCTTTAATATGTTCAGTTGCACTTTGTTCTCCTTTCCTTTCACCTTTTGGACGAAAGTAGATTTTGTCTTTCGGCCTTTTTGGTTCCATTCCACAACCTTTTGTTGCAAACAATCCTGATCAATCTGAGAATGTCGTAGTTTCTTCAAAGCTTCGACCATGATATAAAACCTTTTTTGTGACTGAAGGTAAATCTCCAGCAGGAAAAATTTCATTTTTGATAGTTTCGTTTAAGTGACGTCGCATTTCATTTACATTCTTTACGCCACCTTTTACCAGTTCCACGATTCTTTTTACCAACAGTTTGTCGATTGGCTGGGATATTCCAGCAGCCTATGAGGGGAAATAATTTTTGTTTACTCTATTTTAATACATCTTCAATCTCTTTTTAGGATTCGTAAAAAACTGCACTTACAACACACGACTGTTTATATTCACCGTCATACCTTCTGTTTCTAAAAAGAAGTTCAAATCCTGTAAATTATAGGCAACAACTAAATTTTTCAGGATCAAGTTCTTTTTATAAGCTACCGCTTAGCAACTTCAGGCTGAGGTCATAAATTAAGTTGGCTATAAAAAAATCGTGTAAGGAAAGTTATTTCTAATACTGTTACCTCGCCAACAGAATGATTGTCATGAGATGTAACAAGAGGTATTACAACCAAAAACTTTGTTGTTGTGTTTTTGATACGTTTATTTGAAATTGCTTCGCAAAGTGTTTTTGAAGTTTCAGCTTTCTTTCTGCAAGCATCTGCTTCAATCTAAAAACATAAGGTAATGCACCATGTAGAGAACTAATTAACAAAACAAACCGGGAATATTTTAACATTTTAAAGTATTAGAAGGGAACTCAGCAAAAACCTTGCCCTTAGAATAGTTCAAAAAGTTCTCCTACCTTGGAAATCGCATTCCCCTGCATTTCTAGAGTATGCACTGGTAAGACGTTTCCTAAGTCGACTACCAACATGAAAGAGTGAGCAGACAGCTCCCAATAATAATGACACACCAGTAGCCCAGTAGATTTATACCTTAAAATCTTCGAAATACATCAATTCTTTCAAGACGATTTGTGATGAACAGTTAAACTTTTTTGTGTCTTGTACAATATTGTATTTCCGTTTGTATATGTGGTCCATTTCCTAAAGAGAGGCATATCTTAATATTAATATCTTGTGTTATTCTTTATAGCTAATAAGGAATGAACAAGCCTAATTTTAAGGCCAATCTCCATTTTGTTCGCCGAATAATATATCAGCTCAGTTCGCTCGTGCACGCAAGGGAAGTTAAAAAATTTCAACTTCTCTTGCTTGCACGCGCGAACAGAGCCAAATTATTACGCAATGTTGGTGAACGAAATGGAGATTGGCCTTTAGTTTCATTTGCAGCAAAATATAGTTGGTTAGCGTTAAGTATGTGGTATGTTATCCAATTAGTGGAACCTACAGTTGTCTGCTAGAAAAATTCTGCTTCTACGGTTTGTGTTTGGGTGAAGTCTAAATTATTAAAATGAAATAGGCCCCATGTAAGATAGGAAATTATTCTTAAAATTATTTTTGAAAACTATCGGTGTGGGTGGAGCATCTCAGTAAGCAAATAACAAAACTGACGTTCAAACGACGTCGTTGAGACATAAGGAATTTTCAATCGTCAATTTTTGAAATTCTGTTTGTTACCTTATTTCGTTCAAACTTTTTTTTGTCTTTAAGATTCACATTGCGGTCTTTACCGTGCTGACAATCTAATGTTTTTTGACTCAGGTATACAAAAGGGAGACCAGTAAATTTTATGTTATCTTCAGATCAATAAATTTAGTGTTTCTTCGCATACAGATCTAAAACAGGAATTCATGTTATAATAACAGTTTAAATGCTGTATATTACCAATACCCTTTGTGTAAAGAAAGTTATACAAACAAATCCCATATTCCTCAAATAATAACAAGTTTCCCTTTGATATGGTAAGAAATTCTCAACAGTAAACTACTCAGTAACAACCAACAAAGATTGTAAATATGTCTGACGAACAAACCTGATTTTCCAAAATCTTTTCTTGAGTAGTATGTGGCATATTTTGATGTTGTATTCAGGTCGTACTTTCGTATTAGTTCACATGCCTCAGTGGTAGTATTCACCAATTTAACTTCATTCTAATCATTAAATATGATTGAAGTCTCAACAATTAGTAAAATATCAACACAAATTTTATGTCAGATAAAGGCAGAACACAGTCAGAAAACAATATTAAAACAACGTTGTTCTTACGAAGCGTACCCGATGGTTGACGCCCTTAGCTACTTTTAGATGCTTTATTATTATCTAACATCTCAGACAATTTGTAGGCTAAATTTAGGCTAAATTTACAAACTTATGAACATAGGCAGTCTTCTGAAGTGAAAATGATGCATGGACTACCTAATTATGATTTATTCGGCTAGAAATATCTAATGTTTTAGGTCAGGTTCTAATATAATTAGCAAATGTTTGATCTCCACGGAATGGATAAATGGTTAAAAAAACATTTTGGAATAACGGTTTATGGTATTATGCGAGTAATATAAATTAATACCTTTCCTGTCCTTATTATCGCCAATTGTCTTTGCAACCTCCGTGTTGTCTGATTTAGTACTGTTTCCATCAACGGGTTCTCCATTCTCTTCTTCGGTTTGCCAGATGCTAAAGGGAAAATAGTTTTAATTTAATAAAAAAAAATTTCGTCTGCAAAAACCATCAGAATTGATGACTTAAGAATTTGGTGCTTTCTGAGTTTGCAAGATGCAAACAAACATTTGAATACAATGATTATACCTTTGATCGTGCAATGCCTCCTCCTCTTCACCAGTATTAGAAATCTTCGCAATGACAGGACTAGGTGCGTCTCCTATAAAATAAGAGGAAGATTTTAAAAGAATACATATTTATAGTACATGTATTGATCAATATTCTTTAATCGAGGACTTTGTTCTCTCTCGTCGTCCTTATAATCTAAAAAAGATAAAGGCTTAGGGTTGGGTTCGAGGTTGTGATTGGTCTAAAAAGTCGTTTATAGATTTATCAGTTGTGCAGAAGAATATTCCTGTTGTTGTTTTTGCTATTCAAAACCATAATAAATACTCTCCTACGTGGCAACAAGAAAAAACTCAATTTTCAATTAAATATTAAAGGAGATGCAAACATTATAGTGATTATTTGATTGTAAAGAAAACATCCCTTAATATTTGCTCGATTGCAAAAAAGATTGTTAAAAAAAATCGAAAAACTAAAGTATAAAGTAGCACCAACCTTCTAAGTCTTCTGCTTTGTTATGTTTTCGACTTTGCACGAGACTTCAATGTTGTTCAGACTTTGTCCTTGTAGGCAATTCGAACGTCCAACATCCAACATATACATGCGAGCCTCGTGTTCAGAAAGTTCCAGAAGGGACTTAAATAAATTAAATAGTGCTTCTGGTAGCAAAATATACAGCACATAATTTCCATCTTCTGCTATAAAATTTTCAAACAGCCATTGTATTATGGCCTTGTATTATGCACTCAATTTGTTTGTTCGTAAAACCACCGAATTTATGAAAATCTTTCAGTGGTTTCAGCTCCTTGTTGAAACGCACGGACCCGGAGCACTGCAGGTTTGACAGAATCCTTTTTATCCTGTTTAATGCAAACTGTATTTCATAAGATTTTAAGTTTTCCATATATCTGTTATTAATTCTCGTTTGTTCGATTTCGCGCAACATGTAAGAATCATCCATAATCAGTATGACACAAATGCTTTTTTCTTGCTTGTTTATGTTTTTCGCGCCTATTAAAGAAGACTAATGGTCAGCACTAGGGGCGCTGTTGCGGTGCCATGGTTTCGGGTCATGACCATTATATTCGGAAAACTGTTTTTTGTGAGTGTGATTTTGGTGCATGTTATTTTTCAACAACCCAGTTGGGAGGTATTTACAAAAAATGTGTCCAGTCAGCATAATGAAACTAAGCTTATGTTAGAGATTAGGGTTAGTCACAAAATTTTGCTTCGTTTTCACCTCAGATGAAGTGTTAATGTGAATACAAAGTATGTACAATAACACTTCAGCTGAGTAGAAAATTGACAGGAAGGAAAAGAAATTATCAAGCGAAGTTTTGAGACGGTTCCTTAAGCAGACCAGGATTAACAAACAATAAAATAAAAACATAAGACTCAAAACATAAGTCTATACAAGTTTTAATAAAACAACTAAACTAGTACTACAGCACTAATCATGCTAAAAATATTGTGTGTCACTTGAATACATTAGGAAATTTGTAAAGTACCTATGTTAACATATGTTTAGGGACTGTCAACTAAATTTTTAATATGGAAAGTCGTATCAATTTCTTTCAGGGTTTTCTTTTTATGTACACTGTGAGTGCACACGTTTTATGCACAAAGACACTTCTTCTGTGATGGAAATCAGGATACAATTTCTGATACGAATTGTGGAAAGTCCCTCTCTAGTTCTACTATTAATTAGCTTTTTAAAATATTAAGAAAAACACTCATATCATCAGAAATAGATGTGTTTATATAGTTTGATAATGCCAACTTATCCTTACAGAGTGCTGAAAACCAATTAAAAATTTATGCAGTTATACGATCAGTTATAATAATTGGCAAAATGATATGCAAGATATATGACTTATGTCATGTAATAATATTAACAATAAAAACAGGAGTTTAAAATTTTAGCAAAAGCTTTTCACATTAAAATATGCATCTTCAGTGCTTGATGATTAAATAATAATAAATTTGGTTGTTGTTGTTTTAAAAACAATTTAAAACCAATACCCTAGAGAGTATCGCTGTAATAAATGTTAGAATCACTTTTTAAAAAGTATCAGCTGATAATCAGGTCACGCCATTTCTAATCAGAACTAATTTCTTGGATTCAACTTGTTCATTTAAGGTGGGTTTCATGAAAGCTATAATTGAGGCTTCCAGGTTTTTTCATACCCTTGTATCTTTTGGTGCTGACATGAACTTTTAAACGAATCTTTTCACATTTTCTTTATTAAGTTGACAATAAGGTATTTCAATCCATATTACTTCTTTTGGTATGTCAAAGAAATCCGGTGATATAATATACTCGTCATTCTGGATGGTTGCAATACGATCATTGAACTGATATATCACATGATTAATCAATCTGATTTGATAGTTGGCTTTTACATACTTTTTTCGAAGAACATATATTTCCTTTTTGAAATTCGTCGAGATTCTTTGGTCGCGTACTAATTATGGCAAAGATGAGCGTGTTTGTTTTGTAGTGAGAATGAGCAAAGAATGGTGCTAGCATGGTG
>JAUCNQ010110613.1:0-11726 GCA_032352715.1 Bougainvillia muscus | reverse complement strand
TATAAAATTTCCTTTCTTTTGATATATAATACGACTATAAGCTTACATAAAACGATATACAGCCTAAATGCCTATTTCATACCTAAATACCTTATTTTGGCTCACAATAGGCATAATAATGCATAATTAATTAACTAATTGGTTAACTAATTAATTAATGTGGTTCAGAAATACACATTGTGCCCCCCCCCGGTTGAAATAGGGTTAACGCAAACAGTATCCTCAGGTTTCCAAATATTTCCTGTTTAAGAATATAGTTTAACCTAACTGCAGTATTAACATGGAAACCCATCGATGGTGGCTAATTTTGTGGTTCTATCTCAGCCGGCACAGAAACTTAAAACAACATTAAAGCAACGTTATCCCAACGTTAAACGTTGTAATAACGTTGCTACAACGTTGTTTTAGCGTTGTGTGTCAACTGAGATGATTCCATGGTTAAACATGCTCAAACAACACCCACCATCACATGTCTTGTTGTCCATCGGTTTCCTACAATATGATTATTATGGTGGCCTGATACTTATTATGATGGTTCCGATATGGTTCCTCGTGTGAAAACAACACCTACCTTCGCATGTCTTATTATCCATTGATTTGATAAATCCTTTATCACAATCACAGTTAAATCCTTTTCCATGTTTTATATTCTCACATTTACCATTCGCACAATAGCCACTTGTTTCACATTCATTAAGATCGATACAGACCACATTACTGTCATCTAATTGCATACCTTCAGCACAAGAACAATGAAATGCACCTTCAAAATTGTTACAAGTTCCATTGATACAAGGATTGTTATCGCATTCGTTAATATCTACGTAATAAAGAAAATAATTGACACATCATTGGCTGCACAGGCGGATTAAGAGTAAAATAGAGGCTCAAAGTCATTAAGTTTTATTAGATTAATGTACGGTGATAGTGATCATCTCTTAAGCTCTGACTAGGACTGGTGCGACCACTGGGTTGACGATTTACACGTCAAACCGGACAGTACATATATTAAAACAATGCACCATAACATTTGGAAATTGAAAATGAAATTGTGAATTAGAATATTAACCAAAATATCATTCAGGTGAAGAGTGCATGTAACCACCAAGTCGTATTATCCCATAGGCAACCTACGATTTTCCTCAGAATATATGCTCTTAATGTCTAAGGGACCGTCTTAAAAATTCGCCTAATAAATTCTCTTCATTCCTGTCAATTATCATCTCAGATGAAGTGTTATTGTGCATACTTTGTATGCACAATAACACTTCATCTGAGGTGAAAATGAAGCGATAGACGAGCTATTAAGAATTACTTATTTTTGTTCTCCATCTTGATAGAAGACTTGAAATTTATTTTAGAAAAAAATCATCTTACCATAACACTTAGTTATTGAATTGATTGTTGCTTGTTGGAATCCTTGTTCACACTCACAACGAAAACTTCCGATTGTATTAACACATTTTCCTTTGCCGCAGATTTCTGGCTGATACAAGCATTCATCAATATCTGTAAATACAAATGAATCTTTCATTATTGAAAGTACTGCTTAAAAATGAGAATCATAGACGGATTCAGAACGGTCTTTAAATAGTTTAACAAATGATCGTTAGTCTTTTACGATCATTTGTTAACTATTAAAAATAACTAGTTTTCGACTCCTTCTTCGCACTCTGATTAGGTCTAGGGACTCGTTTACATGAAAAATCGTTGCGGGCGATTAACCAATCACAGAAGCCATGGCAGTTCATTTCGCATATAGAATGTCTTCATGTAAACGAGTTCTAAATCTTCCACTGAGAATATTTTGAATGAAAATTGATAAATCTTGTTGAATGTATCAAATATTGGGCTAGCTTTTTATTATTTTTCATTCTTAACCGTGGTTTACCTCTCTCACACAACAGTTTAAAAGAATGTAATTTTTGTTCCTGAATGGATGAAAAACAAACGTTTTGTTTGACCCTTTTCACTTACCGTGTCTTGGATCAATAGTAGTTGTTACACCAGTTCCAGTTCCAGTACCTGTTCCAGTACCTGTTCCTGTTCCAGTTCCGGTTCCAGTTCCACCAGGGTTTGTTCCTGTTCCTGTTCCTGTTCCGGTACCTGTTCCAGTTCCTCCAGGGTTTGTACCAGTTCCAGTACCTGTTCCTGTTCCTGTTCCAGTTCCACCAGGATTTGTGCCAGTTCCAGTACCTGTGCCTGTTCCGGTCCCTGTTCCTCCGGGGTTTGTTCCAGTTCCCGTACCTGTACCTGTTCCGGTACCTGTTCCAGTTCCTCCTGGGTTTGTTCCAGTTCCGGTTCCGGTTCCAGTTCCGGTTCCAGTTCCGGTTCCGGTTCCAGTTCCTGTTCCAGTTCCAGTTCCTGTTCCAGTTCCAGGCTTCTTAGTTGGCGGTGGGGTAGGACCAATTGGTGGTTGACCAGTTGGGATAACAGGTAATGTAGGTTTTCCAACACAGAGTGCTTCTCTTTCGCCTAAAAGAAAGAAAGTTTTTCTATGTATTCGAATTCTTGAAAACTAAAATATCATATGAAATACATCATAAACACTTATGTTATCCAATATTCTAAAAAAGGTTATTTATAATCTCTATTGAAAACTTTCGATAAGTGAAGTTGGATATTATCTTGATACTTGTATTCCCCTGTGAGATTTGTTTTCTTAGTATCGTCAAACGTGGTATTACATATTACACTATCTTGCCATGAGAACAAATAGAAGAATTGGTCTCAGCTGGCACACAACGCTAAAAAACGTTGTGGCAACGTTATAACGACTATGGGTAATTCCATAGTTGAGCATTATTACCTGCCGATAGAGGAATGACAATTGGTATAAGTAACACTGCACAAAATCCAGCCGTATCCGGACCTTTATATAGTCCGTCTACTCCCGTATTCAGTCCGTATACGTCGGTATTAAGACAGAATTCTCGCATTCTGTCTTAATACCGACGAATACGGGCTGAAAAAAAGTCCGAATACAGTTGGATTTTGTGCAGTGTAAATAATTACCTGAACCAGAAGCTGGACATGCATTGCATTCTTTTCCATATCTTGATGCAGAATTACCACAACAACATTGACCAATACTAAATTCAACTGGCACGGGAGTAACACATTGACCAGGATTTGCAACGTTCATTTGAAACAAATAACAAGTAAAATTTCGGTAATCTAAACATAAAATGATATAAATCAAGAATATATCATGATATAATAAAGTTGAAAACCGGTACAGCTGGGTCTGAAATAAATCTGGTGTTTTCGGACAGACGAAAAAAATGATATCTGAGAAGAAAACGCTATGATTTTCCTTTCAATTAGTTAAGTGGTTTATAACGGTAGCTATTGGATTAGTTCAATCCGCGACGATTATTTGAACTTGCGGGCGCACGTGTGTCTACCAATTCAGTATATTCCAGTCAGGAAACCGCTTAAATACGTCATAACAGTTCAACTTAAAAAAACTCGATTGACAGTTGAATATTCAAACAATAATAACTGTATAAACATACCAGAAGTGATAACGTCGCAGCCGACACAATACCAAAATTGACGTCCTAAAGACGTCCCTACGACGTCGCGACGTCATTAGGACGTATATTTTAAAATTGTGATACCTGGGTCTATCAACATACCTGAGCAAAACTTCTTCACTGGATCAAAAGTATATCCTTCCGGACATTTACAATCATAAGATTGTTCAGTATTAATACACTGCGCTCCATAACCACATATACCTTCCGTATCGCATTCATTGAAATCTATAGCCGAAGAAGAAGAAGAATGTAAATACGGATTAAACACCCAGTCTTATTTACGACGGGAACACTGCAGTGGCGGATCTATCCCTAGTCAGAGCATTGCGATGGTGTATAATTACTGTTAATTCTTAATTATATTATATATGACGCTGGATCTTTAGAGACCCAGCGACATACATAATATAATTAAAATTAATGACTTTGAGTACTCCACTTACTGCTGTGACTAAGTATAAGCATGTTCTAAATCCGCCTCTGCACTGTATTTACCTATTTGCATATACGCTGCTTGCATTCCATGGCTCAAAATTTTTAATTTTTAATTGCTTTCTGCCTAATTATGGGTCTCTTAAGAACCATCATCATACAGAAAATAATTATGAATTAAAAATTCCTTCTTTTCCATCGTTTTGTTCTGATTAGAGCTGCGAACTGCAACAATGAAGAGCTAAATATTTTAATTTTTACTAGTTTATTTTCTTCTAAAATCTTATGTCTAGTTTATTGTTTTAATAAGTTTACCTTCACAAGACAGTGTTTTTCCATTAAATGTCTTTCCAGAAGGACAGATACAAGATATTCCTCGTTCACCACTGTCCTTACACTCTCCTCCTTTGCAATAATTTGGTAAAACATCACAACCATTATGCTCTAAAAAATATGAAAGAAAAAAATTTGCAGGCTCATAATAAGCTCAACATAAAAACAAACCATCATATCTTGATCTACAAAATAATCTACGAGTCACAGAAACTTCAGCCACTATGGGTTGATCTCAAAAATTCGCTTAACAAATTCACTTCAATCGTATCAATTATCATCTCAGATGATTTGTTATTGTGCATACTTTGTATACGCAATAATACTTCATCTTGAAAATGAAGCGAATTTGTGAAGCGAATTTAAGCGAATTTTTGAGACGAACCCTAATGCAGAGATGCAGTGAAATAGTAAGGCTCAAACTCGCATCAACTTCGATAAACTCCTTTATAAAGCTCCGATTGATTAGAATTATTCAACTTCAGCTCATTCTCATCAGTTTATTCAATTTCGAAGAAGTGTCTTTTATACAACACAATGACACTACATTTGATGTAAAAATGAGAAGGATTGCAAAACGGATCCAAGCGAATGTTTTAGACGAAACTTACAATGACAAAGCATAAGCTAAGGGTATTGGATTACATTATCGTCAGTCGTAAAAAGGTTCCAATAAGACTTACTTTTAATTTTATTTGTAGTTTCATTCACGGATGTTGATGTTCCACCTGGACACAGTGATTTGTATTCCTCTATAAAGAACAAAAACAATGAGATTAAAATAGGACAAATCGTTTTTTTCAAATTCCGTATGAACTTTTTGATCTGTTTTAGATTTTGTTTGAAAGTCAAATAATTGGTTTTCTTTACTAATTTTAGAAAACAATCTGCAGTAACCCTTGAACAAAGACAACATCTTTGTTGATAGCCATTAGTAAGGAATCTATCATCATTGGTTTCCGATGAATGAAATTAGAGCTTTTAAAAGTCACGAAAACCTACGAAGTTTTTTATTGGTTCTGGTTTTAGATAGGAATTTTATACCAGATACCAGATTAACACATGAAAATGAAAATTGATACGAATTTTTATACTTATCTTATGAATAGACCCTTATCGAGATACCGCAGTGGAAGATCTAGTCCCAGTCAGAGCATTGAGCAGGAGAACTAGAAACATGAATTTCTTAGTAGCTTTATTTATGATAATGGGTCGTTAGAATGACTTTGAGTCTCCATCGTACTGCTGTGGCTAGGTATGAAAGCATGTTTAGAGCCCGTCGGCGCATTCTAAGAAAAGGGGCTTTGCGCATAGTTTGATCTACGACGGTAATGCTTTATTTAACGTTGTGCATAGACTAGCATCACATCCTGCAGGATGGACTGCATGTAGTCTATATACAAAAAGGTGAAATCTTCCTTGGCGTTGTAGATTGAACAAATTACTTCCCAGTGGGCAAAATGTTAAAAATGCCGTCTATAAGACGTCTTAAAGACGTTTCGACTTCTTAAAGACGTCTTATAGACGTCAATTTTAGACGTGTGCCCACTGGGTTGTAGCTATTAAAGGACAACTTACTTGTAGTCATTAAAGGGCATGCTTCACATCCTTCATTTGCATCATCTTGCCATGAAGAACCATCTGGTGCAGTACAACAACAAAACTGTTTCATCATCAGTTTTGGTGATAATTGAGCACCACTACATTTACCTTCTTCAGTTGAAAAACCAGAGTAACAATATCCCATTCGCATATCAATACATGCGGTTTGGTTATCATTGGGCATGAAACCTTTCGATTTGTCACATATACATTTGTACATCCCCATCATGTTTTCACAAATACCGTTGGTACACATACCGGTAAATTCACACTCGTTTGTATCTAAAATGATTATGCAGAAAGTGTCTATGTACCATACGAGAATTTACATAATATCCCCGGATTTAAAAGTGATTCGCAGTTGTCAAAACGTCAACTCAAATGTTTTTAAATTATAAAGTTTTTGTCTTCTAAAATGTTGACTCGTTTATTCATGCTCAATCTTACTAAAATGTGAACGTACCGACACATTTTGTTTTCTTATATTTTCTCTCGTTTATTCATATTCAACTATATTTAAAAGTGAACTTACCGACACATTTTGTTTTTGTTTTATCTGGTTGAAATCCGGATCTACATGAACAAGTAAATCCGCCATCTTTGTTTTCACAGAAACCATGCTCACAAACATCTTCTTCAACGCATTCGTCAATGTCTATAAGAATGAAATGAGATGGATATCACTTTCTGCTTTATGGTAGCACCTCCAATATAATATCTTTTTACTGGATTTAAGATTATACTTTTTTTAAGAAGATTTTTTTAGACACCTTATCTGGGGAAAGACTAAATAAGAAGGATGAAAGCATTTTATCATCAGCAATATTTCTTGGTATTTCTCTGCATAAATATTTCTAAAAGCACACATATTTACATTGTGACACTGCACAAAATCCAGCTGTATCCGGACCTTTATACAGTCCGTCTAATCCTGTATTCAGTCCGTATACATCGGTATTACTACAGAATGCTAGCATTCTGTCTTAATACGGACGAATACGGACTGAAAAAAGTCCGGATACAGTTGGATTTCGTGCAGTGTGATTTATCTATATCTAACCCTTTAATGCATGATGACAGAAAATGGTCACACATACTTAAACAATCATGTAGGATCAGGGGTGGAATGGCAGAAAATGGTCACACATTCTTAAATAATCATGCGGGATCAGGGGCGGAATCAGAACATGCTTTTACCTAGTCACAGCAGTAAAATAGAGATTCAAAGCATGCTCAAAGTCATTAATTTTTAATTGCTTTCTGTATGATGGTGGTTCTCTTAAGACCATCATCATACAGAAAGCTATAAAGAATTAAAGCCTTTAGCTCTTCCTCGTCTTGCTCTGACTAGGGCCGGATCAGCCACTGGAGGATTGTTTAATTGTATATGACCAATTAATAGCAACCCGCCATTTGTTGTCTGTGATAAATATAAGGACATTGCCAGAGTCGGATCTAGAAGCTTAAAAATAGTAGGCAAGTGCCTTTGAAGAAGTCCAAATTTTGCAGATTTTAGTCAACTCTTGGATCCGGGCCTGATTTTAAAACGTATTTAAAATCACGTACCTATACACGACCTTCCATCATCGGAAGATTCATAACCTTTCTCACATTCACATTTATATCCACCAATTGTATTCATGCAAGTACCAGGTTCACATAAAACTTTATCTTCAAGACATTCATTC
The DNA here is from genome assembly GCA_032352715.1 of Bougainvillia muscus. NCBI lineage: Eukaryota > Metazoa > Cnidaria > Hydrozoa > Anthoathecata > Bougainvilliidae > Bougainvillia > Bougainvillia muscus. The sequence continues at coordinate 4,129 of JAUCNQ010110613.1, read as the reverse complement.
ACATCTAAAGGGAAGATCAATGTATTATGTATTATACATTCAAATGACACCTCTGATTTAGTGTTTCTAATAATTAACAATCTCAATGTTTGTAGCATTTGGACTGAATGAATTACAGCCAACTATACGTACCTATACACAATTCTCCATCTCCGGTAAAGCCTTGTTTACATTGACAAGCAAAACTTCCAACACTATTCACACATTCAGCATCTTGAGCGCATGTGGCCAGTCCTAGTGCACATTCATCTGTATCTTCACATGAGAAACCATCGCCATCAAAACTAAAGAATGAAATGACGTATTTCTGTCAGAATATATATGAATTACAAACAATGATTTGTTAACTTTTTCAGATTCTAAAGCATGGAATACACGGTCCATGAAATTTCTCAAATCTTGTTTTTCGAACTTTTTTCCTCAAATTAATTTTAAGAAAGACAGCCATTTACATAGTCAGGTTTCCCAACGATAACCCGCTTCTTATCCTTCTATTAACGCTTCAGTTTTTTCATTTTTCTGTTTTGATTTTGGAGTAAACTTTGTTTAAATTGATGTAGATTGAAATTAATCTTCAGCTTATATGATGCAACTTACCCTGGTTTACATCTACATTGATACGACCCTACATTATTCATGCAGGTTGCGTCAGGATGACATCCACCATTTTCTTTGACTTGACATTCGTCTACGTCTAAAAAATATTATATAAATAAGTTATAGAAAACAACCGTACATTATAACAATAGTAGCAAACAAGATGCAAATGTCACAGATATAATATTTATCAAATTATAACGAAAGTTCATAATAGCTTAGTATACGATGATGGGACTTTTAAGGATCTCAATCGTATAATAGGATATTAGCTAATTCAGTGCCGAAGATGTAACCCAGCTGGCACATAACGCTAAAACAACATTGTAGCAACGTTATTACAACGTTTTAACGTTGTAATAACGTTGTTACAACGTTGTTTTAAGGTTGTGTGCCAGCTGGGAAGTGAATACCAATCATTGCTACAGAAGTAACAGAAATCAAACAATGAAATCACAGCAGATTGCTGCACTTAATGAGTTAAATGATTAATGAGTTTAGAGTCTGCAATTCAGAGACGGACTCAGAACATCCGACCATCTAATGGAGACTCAAAGTCATTAATTTTATTTACTTTATGTATGACGCTGGTCTCTTAAGACCCAGCGTCATACATAATGTTATTAAGAATTAAAAGTAATTATACTCTATCGTGTTCCTCTGACTAGGGCTGGATCTGCCTTTGTAATTTACTGCTTTGAACGCGTTAAAACAATAATGTAATCTGGTGCATTGAAATTGTCTGACGTCATATCGATAGGTTTATACAAAAGCTACCTGTAAATTTATATAATATAGCTACGACTTTCGTTGAAATTTCAAGGGTTCAAAATATCTTACCAATACAAGCCATTGCATTTGTTTCTAATTTATAGCCGATACCACACTGACATAGATATGATCCAGCCGTGTTTATACATTGTCCATTTTGACAAGCATTCGGGTCTTCTGTGCATTCATCTATATCTACACAAGCTCTAGCATCAGGTGACGCACGGTAACCAATACCACATGTGCACACATGACCACCAATTGTGTTAGTACATGCGTTTCCAAAACCACATGGTGTACTGCGGACGCATTCATCAACATCTAGAAATACAGAGAGTGAAGATCAAATTCTGTCATCACATTCGACAGCTTGATATAACACCTTGCAGTGGCGGATCCAGTCCTATTCAGAGCAACACGGAGGTGTATAATTGCTTTTAATTCTTAATTGCATTATGTATGACGCTGGATCTTTAGAGACCCAGCGTCATACATAAAGTAATTAAAATTAATGACTTTGAGTCTCCATTAGATTGCTGTTACTAGGTAAAAGCATGTTCTGAGTCCGCCTCTGCCTTGGGTTCCTATCAAAAGTTTACTTTAATTCGTCGCACAAGTCGTTTTATTTTTATCTCGAATGAACTGTCTCTGTGTATAGGACGGAATGGGAAGCGGTTTATTTTGGTACAGTTAAGCAATTAAGATTTAATGATTGGTTCTTTACTTTACCGCTTGTTTACCACCGGATTCAGCAACTTTTTAATGTCTGGGTAAAACAATTCTGAAAGAATATAAAGTAATTTTTTACCACGTTTATAAGCTATGTTGAACTTGACATTGCTTATATATGATAAACCTCACCTGTGCAACTTCTTCTGTCATCAGTTAATTCATAACCAGGTTGGCAACCACACCTAAAACTTCCTGGAGTGTTTGTGCAGGTGTATTGACAACCACCATTATTTCGGTTACATTCGTCAATATCTAGATAAAAACAAAAATGGAGACTTATAAGAAACTCGATTTTCAAAACCTCTAAGTGTCAGCCCACCGAATCGACTTTTAAGATAAACACTGTGTTGTATTCAAGATAATCTGGTTCAGAGTGGATATGATTATTTGACATTAGGAGAAAACTGATTATTGTATTTACTATGCAGTGAGTATTGTTTCCCTACCGTAACAAGTTCTCATATCTCTACTTGGTCGATAACCAGTTAAACAACGACAATGATATCCACCAATAAAGTTTTGACAAACACCATTTGGACAAATATCTGGATCGTCACATTCGTCGATATCTAAAAATATGAAAGTTTTTAAAGCTGGATATTTGATTGCAAAATGATAGCTATTGGAGAGGATCATATTTGAATTAGTCGTTAAATATTTTATACCGCACCTAAGTAACGTCAACAGAGGCGGACTCAGAACCTGCTTTTGGTTAGTTTCAGCAGTAAGGGGGATACTCAAAGTCATTAATTTTAATTACTTTATGTATGACAATGGTCTCTTAAGACCCATTGTCATACATAAAGTTATTAAGAATTAAAATTAATTGTGCTCCATCTTAATGCTCTGACTAGGGCCACTGATCAACGTGTAGGGGGTAACAACTGTTAATTCTTAATTTCTTTTACCTACTCTTAAGAGGCCAATCGCGATATAGATCACATAGGAATGATAAACCGCCGCATAAACACCGGTTTTATACATAATATTTCAGAGCAGTATTCTATTACTTTAGTGCTTTAAAATATGTAGTTTACAAGATTCTTGATATCTTTCTCTACAAAGCCTTCATATTTACCTTCACAAGCAATTGCAGCCCCCATTGTTCTCATTCCTTTAGGACATTCACATCTGAACGATCCTGGTGTATTGATACATTTACCACTGCGACATGGCATTGGGTTCATTTCTTTACATTCATTGATATCTAAAATAATAAAGATGTCCATGTAGAATTGACTATTGAAAATTATATTTTTCGCTTAGAGAAAGAGATTCGCTCTGGCTGTCTATTAGAAATAGCCTGGAACATTGTGATAGTGAATGAACGAGTGCTGGAACATTGTGATAGTAAATGAACGAGTGCTTGTTTAAGATTATCACTGAACAAAACAGAGAGAGGGCGGAACTTTGAAAATGATGTCTTAGACAAAAACTGCACTAGATAACAAAAGGAAACAAATGACAACTCACCCATGCACATTTCCATCATCATATCATTTCTAAACCCATCATCACAATTACATCTAAATGAACCATAAGTATTGACGCATTTACCATTTCCACAGATAGCTTCATCGGTTGATATACGACACTCATCAATATCAACACACATAGTGCCAGTTGCATCCATATCAAAGCCATGGAGACACTCACAACGGTATGAACCTTTTGTATTGATACATCGACCATTCTTACAAATACCTGATACGTCACATTCGTTCAAATCTTCACCAGTTTTCGTAAAACCCTCACCACCTGGACAGAGTTCTTTGTAGTCGTCTAAAAAACGTTATAATAAACATTGTGACATAATGGAGAATCAAAAATTGAAAATTGAAATATCGGTTGATCATCATATGCCTCATAAGACTTTTCCGATATGACTTATCTCATGCTTTATACGTTATAATACTCAAATTACAAGATCTACTTAGGATTCGTTTATATGAAAAATCGTTGCGGGCGAAATGAACTGTCATGGCTTCTGTGATTGGTTAACTTTTTCCGACGGAAAAATTTAACCAAT
>JAUCNQ010110602.1:0-11727 GCA_032352715.1 Bougainvillia muscus | reverse complement strand
AACATTTGATCTTTGAACTTATAGTTAATAATCGACAGATGTTTTTCTTGAGTATAAAATTTATATAAAAAACTTTTTAAAAAAATGTATAGTGTTGTGTTGACATGAAAATATTTCTTTACATTTTACAAGAACATCAACTAAACATCTTTTTGTTTCCTGCTACAAACGAAGCCCTGTGGACCCAAACTGCGGTCAGTTTTACCAATGAATAACTTAAAGCATCTTCATGCTTAAAGTAAAGGTATAATCGGCCTTAATCATATATTCTATAAATCACGCTTTGCTTTCCGCAATAGCACTGCTAACGCAAAAGAAGACGAGCGAGCCAGTGACGTCACACGCACTGGATGATATCACGGCAGCCGACACAAATTTTTCTGTAATGGTGGACACCGTTCAGAAAAGAAACAGCTTATTAAATTTGCATAATAAACTGTGTCAATCGAATTTAAAAGGCTTCATGAGTGTTTTACGCTAAAAAGGTTTCTGGCGTTAGATCTCCTTTAAAGCAACAAGTCTTCTTTCACAGATGCATATCGTTTCTGTGTTGTACCTCATGCAGTAACACGAAAGAAACATAACTTTCATAGTAGCTCGGTCGAGACAGTGCAGTATCTCAATATCGCACAGCAAAGTTTAGATATCGCATTTTATTACCATGTGCTACTACCAGTCAGAGATATGTACCAGCTGTATCATCAGAAAGATTATTCCATGCATCGTTTTTTTTTGTTTTGCCAACCTCATCTTCGGGGTATTTCGCCTTTTTCTTAGAAAAAACGAAAATCGCTGGGGACGAAGTTAATTTTGCGCTTATCTTTCCCGATCTTCTGCATGATTTAAAGTTTTAAAACGATTTCACCCCGGGGTGAAAACAATAATAGTGTTTACAACTCTTTTTTTTAACTATTTTCACCCTGGGGTGAAATTTCGCCCCTGTCAAAATGACAGGGGTGAACTCAACCCGGGGCGAGATCTCACCCCTCCCTTGAGTTGTAAACGCTATAAAGGATTTGACCACACACAGGGTTGAATTCACCCCGGGGTGAAATAAGCTCTGGGGCTTATATTTGGGTTATAAACAGGTTGAGTATAGTTTTCTATGATGACAAATAAACGGTGACAAATGAATGTTACTTCTCCCAAGGCTACTGCTACGTTCCAAATTTGTTTTGAAATATTTTGCCAATAAATAGGAAGTAGTGTCTTTTACTTACAGCAGTAGAATGGAGACTCAAACTCATAATTTTTTTATTGCTTTTGTATCATGATGGTCTCTAAAGTCCATCATCATGCAAAAAGCTGTTAAGAATTAAAACCTTTAGTTCTTCATCGTGTTTCTCTGACTAGGGCTAGATCTGCCACTGGAAGGGTCCTAGAAGAAACTTTAAAAGTTAAAAAAAAGAAAAACTTTAAAAACTCCCAGCACTGTGATCAGGATTACTTACTGTATTATCATGATCCCAAAGATCAAGAATAACATCAGGTGAGCTATTTTTATAAATCTCTGGTTCACCATACAGTCTAATCTCTTCAAAATACAATGTTTCATCCCATATCGGATTTAACGTTTGCTCCAATACACGTGTTTGAGCTGAATATTGCAGAAATGTCCCCACTACATAAGGGTCCGATAATCCACTTATGTCCGATGATTTTAGATTGCAGCCTTGCCATAAACATATTCGTAACTGCCATTTACTCGCTAAAATAATAATGGTTACAGTTAATGCCAGGCTATAAAATCACTCAAGATGTTTGAATCATTTTTTGATTTCTGCTACGTCAGTAGCAGAGCTATGATTCGAAATTACTACCGTCTTCGGCACTGTGTTTCTTAAAAGAACAATTCGAAAGAAATCAAAGAAAAACTTAAGGGACAACACAGAAGGTTTGGCAATTTAATTTGATAGTCCATTGTTTTCTGTTTATGAACCGAAAACACGACTAGGAAAGGCCTTTTTTTCCTTCCGATGATTAGCTCCTAAAGACTTTCACTACCACTTAAACTGAATGATAGTATGCAGTCAATTTTAGTCAAGAAACAAAACAATACCGAGATGACAATATCTAAGCTGAAATGTAGATTAACATTGCGTTCAATTTCGTTTTTCGTGGCAAGTTTATGGGAGGGTGGAGACAATCTGATTAACTCGACTAACCCAACAAGATGGGTGGTGTATCTAAAGTAACTTAGAGCACTGTTGGTAACAACTTTCTTACCTTTTACACGTTTGTGCACTATTAGTAACAACTGTCTTACCTTTTACACGTTTGTACATTGTTGGTAACCATTATCTTAACTTTCACACGTTTGTGCACTGTAGGTAACAACTGTATTACCTTTCACACGTTTGTGCACTGTTGGTAACAACTGTATTACCTTTCACACGTTTGTCCACTGTAGGTAACAACTGTCTTACCTTTCACACGTTTGTACACTGTTGGTAACCATTATCTTAACTTTCACACGTTTGTCCACTATATGTAACAACTGTCTTACCTTTCACACGTTTGTCCACTGTTGGTAACAACTGTATTACCTTTCACACGTTTGTCCACTGTTGGTAACCATTATCTTAACTTTCACACGTTTGTGCATTGTAGGTAACAACTGTCTTACCTTTCACACGTTTGTCCACTGTTGGTAAGCATTATCTTAACTTTCACACGTTTGTGCATTGTAGGTAACAACTGTATTACCTTTCACACGTTTGCACACTGTTGGTAACAACTGTCTTATCTTTCACACGTTTGTGCACTGTTGGTAACGACTGTCTTACCTTTCACACGTCTGCGCACTGTTTATAACAACTCTCTTACCTTTCATATGTTTGTGCACTGTTGGTAACAGCTGTCTTACCTTTCACACGTTTGTACACTGTTTGTAACAACTGTCTTACCTCTCACACGTTTGCACACTATTGGTAACAACTGTCTTACCTTTCACACGTTTGTACACTGTTGGTAACAACTGTCTTACCTTTCACATGTTTGTACACTGTTGGTAACAACTGATAGCAATGTTTTCCTTTCTCTTGTGAACGCTCTTCTTCTCCTTCTTCTTCTTTTTCTTCCTCTTCTTCTTGTTTCAGCTTCTCTTTTTTCTTTTCTTTTTTGTGACCAGTTTCATCCTTTTCTGCATCTTCAGGTATAGCCTCACCTCTTCCAAATAGTTTAGGACTCTTTTTCTTTAATACAGATCCCATTACTTCTTCTCCAACAACAGCAAAACTTTCATCACGAGAAAGAACTCGTGACTTCTTTCCTTTTTCTTTTAATCGAATTCTTCTCTGTAATTTTCTACGTTTGACAGTATCAAAAATCTTCTTTTCCATGTGAAATTTGTCATGAAAAGCTGTTGAATACATCCAGTAATCTTCATCTTCCATTTTCTTCTTCCGTAATTTTGTTATGGTTATGTCAACTTGATCTTTTAATTCTCGTTTTCTGGTTAATCGTTTGCGCCGACAACGATGAATAAAAAGACAATCAGAAGACCATGTTGCAGATCGCAAGTCGATAGCATATTGCCAACCTGCATGATGAGATAATTATATTTAATGACATTCAATTTACCTGCATGACCTGTTTAAAAGTAGTCAGGATTCCCAACGGTGACCCGCTTCTTTTATACCTATATTTACGTTTTTTGACTTTGATGTTTTGATTTTTGAGAAAGTGAAGCTTAGCATACTAGGATATTTTAAAAGTAAATTTTCTTGCTTGTCAAAGAATTTCTTTAACCGGTGTCCGATTACATATAATTATTTCAAACTCGAACGAAGCGCCGTTTATCTCTTTTTCATTTGTAAGACAGCGGTCTTACAATATCAAAATGAGATAAACGGCGCTGGATTCGATGCAGATAATCATTTGACATTTTCAAGAAAATCTATAGTCCGATTCTCACTTTGATCAACTTTAATCTTCAACCTCGTTTCTCTTATTGATTTAGCGACCAAGCAAGACGAAATATTTCACATCACAAAATTAGAAAAAAGCGACAAAGGAGTGTTACAGAATTCTAACTTATGTTTATGAGAAACAATACAGAAATATACGAGAGACCGTATATTTTGTGTTATTACGATAATTATTCATGTAGGAGAGCACATAAACTGCAAACACACTCTCCTCGCAGCAAACTAGCGTGGACTCGAACCTCCATCATCACAATTAGCAGGTACTGGGGTGTCAGGTAACCATTCTGTAGCCCATTGATACCCATCAGGTGGATGTCGCTTCTTGTCAAAATCTTCAATGATGTCTCCAAATGAATTTGTGTAATAAACATTTATCCAGTCATTAAAGGGTAGGCGAGATTGTGTTTCAAAGATTTCGTCCAAAGTAACACGTGGTATTATACCGATGTCATCACAACTAGAAAAACAAAACAAGAAAGAAAGAATAGCGGAGATTAGAGTTCTAATATATATATTACTCTCTCCATTATGGCTGACTATTCAAAGGCTTTTGATACAGTTGACTACGAAATTCTTTAAAAATGCTCCACCAATTTAATTTTAGTAAATTTCTTCTCCACCGGAGTAGTTTTGTGCAACAAATCTGCTTGTCCTGTCCTGATGGCATTTACCATCCTTTTCAGCTAATTTGCACTCTCGTTTATTACTTTAAGTTTTCGTTTATACTTGGAAGTGTATCAACTTAGCTATTGAGAGGTTACCTCTATATCACTACAGCTAAATTGAACCAGCTCCTCTTGATTGACATTAAACTACGTTTCAAATAGAAAATGTTAAAGCTTATTTTACACAAATTTAAACTTTTAAATTTTACATTAAGTAAAGGCATTGTGTAAGATGTTTCTTTTTTTATCCTTTTGCAATTTTACGGGCAACCTGCAGAAATCTGGAGTTTGACTCCAGAGTGCTGCGGATTGTTTGATAAAATGCTGAGGGTGAAATATTATTTCTTATGCAATGTCATCACAGAATTAATAGCACTACCAATGCAGTAGTACTATTGATTCTATCATATACATTTTTAGATGAAGAGCCACTGTAAAATGTTGGATATGCTAGAATAAATTTCATTTCATTTTCATTATATTCACTTTAAATTCACTATGACATAATGCTGATAAAGCATAATACTTATGTTATGGACATCTCTTGTGAGTGCTACACTGCATTTTCATTTAGATTGTGTAAGCTATATTGTAGCCACGAACGAAACAGAAAAGGGTAAGGCTACAAGATATTTCATTATTCATTTAGTTACAATTTGTCATTTATTTAAAACACTCCTTCCCATTGTGGGATGACTTCTAAAAAGCAACATTTCTAAAAGCAACTTTTATACAACTTTCTCCTAATTATTCAGGGTGCTCTCATAGGATGCTACTAATCAATGTTAACAAATTCGGGGTATTGGAGGCAGACGTCTAAAAGAGTGAGGAGTTTATAAAAAATTAACAAGGCAGAAATTTAAAAATAGATCCCACATCCCACGCAGAAAACGTACCATGACAGTTGGATTTGGGATCTGATGAAGTTCCGACTGCAAAAATTTCACAAATTTTTTCTAATTGATTTCTACACCTTACACTTACCTGAAATAGGCCATATTATGATTTTTCTAATAAACGCCCCTTTTTAGTGTGGGAGGGGAAGTTCATTAGAGGGTTGTAAAAAAGAGAGTGGGCGTTTATTGGAGGATTTACCGTAGTTTAAAAAAGGAGCACTATTAATAATTAATTAGTTAGTTTTACTCTCCATCTAGGTGATCCGACTAGTTCTAAATCCGCCACTGTAGTAACTAGGCAAGAAGCAATTTTTATCATATTACCTTTCGAAGGGTACTTTTACCCATTCACTATTTTTTCCCCATTCCCAATTGTACGAGAGAATATTCTTTTTTTCTATTTTCTTCTGCCAGTCCGATGATTTAATGAGACTTTTACACGAATACTCGATAACCTTGTTAGCAGTATCAGTAATTTGTGTATAAGATAAAGACTCTAAACCATATATTTTTTCGTATACTTCTGCGTATGTAGAACATGCTTTATCTTTAGTATAATCAAATTTATGGTAAGAACTTTTACCAAGATAAGCAATGAAGCTTATACAACAGGGTACATCGTATTTCTTCGAAGAATCCGTTGGATACTAAAATGTAAAGAATCACAAACATCCCTATCACAAAAGATTTCCCATCCAGTACAAGACTAAAAATTGACATCCTAACAAAGTTAATACAATGTCACGACGTCGTATTGACGTTGTTAGGGTGTCAATTTTGAAATTTGCTAGCTTATACGAGCAGTTATTTGAATTTGCATTCTCTAATTAATAACGCTCAAAGTTCTGCAAGCAGCTGCGATAACTATATTAATTGTTTGATTTCTGCAACTTTTGTAGCAGAAATCGTACAATGATTAGTTATCAGCTACATCGTCGGTATGAAAAAACATGCACATACCTTCGGAAGCAGTCATCTGTACGTGTTCTTCAAATTACGTGTTCTGTAAATATTTGAAAAATTTCTACAGAAGTGTCCTTGGTGGAGTTCATTTATAGCATTGTTGCAGGCATAAAGCCTGTAACTATGCTAAAAATGCACTCCACCATGCTCGATTTTTTAGAGCATTGCTGCATATTTACAGAACAGATATTTTGAAGTTAACACCTATGAAGGGATGCTTCTGTACCTTCATGATTAAATTCTGAAATTTTTGACAATATAAACCATTCAACTTGTAATTATTTGCAAAAAGTATTTTACGAGCAGGTATTCGACAATAAGCTTTTCTCTTCTCTCCAACAATCATGGATATAATAACATCAGGGATATGGTCTTGCTCCTAAAAGAGGGAGACGCTGTCGATTACTTCGACTATATCACCTGCTCAAAAATGCAAACAAAATATCGAAAAAGTAATCATTAGATAAACGGCTTAAAATATAACACTAAAGCTTTAACAAAATGCTGATGGTGTCAAACACATCTCCCTAAAGTGAAAATAAAGATTTTAACCCTATTAGACCTAGGGGTTTGAGGGGCTGTCCAGGACTAGGGGGAGGGGGCACATTGTGAAAAATCTTTATGTAATCTGAAAGTTTTTGATAAAAAACTTTATCTGTGCCAGGTTTGAAGTAAAACCAAGTATCCTGTAAAAAGATATGGCCAGTTACATTTTACTGTATTTTACAAGGATTTGAGTGCAATTTTAGGGGTGGTTTCGACTGATAGCCAATAACATCTAAAGTAAACATGGAAATTCGACGAAACTTTGTGAAAATGTGGGTAAGGGATAAATATTATTAGATCATTCTCAAGAAAAGTTATCCCAAAAAAATCGACAGGGAGGGGAGGGCACATTGTCTGTCCACCCCACCCCAACCTCTTTCCCCCTAGGCTTTATAGGGTTAAAGTTTTACAATTGTTAGGAGTAAAAAACAATAGACAGAGACAGAAGCTACCTACTTCGTTGCATAAGTCATCTATAGCAAGTCTTAATTTCTTCATAAAAATAGGGTTTGCAGCAACTAATTTGTTTCGTAGATCATTATCTTGTTCGTCAGAGGAGACCAATAATATAACTTTATTTTCCAAAGCTAGCAGTTCCTTGGACAATCTTTGTATCACAGACATACGATAACGATGGAGCTTATTATCAAGATTGGTTTTTCTTTTCTCAACTGTATGTTGTGTCAAATGAGCTTCTTCTTCATCGTGATCCTGTAGAAACCTTTCCAAATCCCTAGAAGTAATTCCAATGAAATAGTAATTGTTCTTCAGTTTCTATAGATAGCCATTTCATTAAAGCTTAGTGGTCTATTTAGGAGCTATCTCAAAGAATTCTAGTCAGAGCAACACGATGAAAAACTAAACGTTTTAATTCTCAATAGCTTTTTGTATGATGATGGATCTTTAGAGACCCATCATCATACAAAAGCAATTAAAAATTAATGAATTTGCGTCTCCATTCTACTGTTGTGACTAAGAACTCGTTTACATGAAGACTTTCTATAGGCGAATTGAACTGTCATGGCTTTTGTGATTGGTTAAATGTTTCCTTGGAAAAATTTAACCAATCACAGAAGCCATGACAGTTCATTTCGCCTGCAACGATTTTCCGTGTAAACGAGTCCTAAGTAAAAGCATATTTTGAGTCCGCCTCTAAATTCGCTTCATTCCTATTGATTTTATTCTCAAAACGACACCTCATCTGAGATGAAATTGAAAACATTTTTTAAATAAAAGTGAATTTTGGAGGTGAATCCTCCCTCTAGGATAATTATCAAGTTTAGGCTACATGGATGTTGTACTTGCATGCTACTAGGGTAGAGTAAGAGAGTAATAACTGTGTATAAAAGAGTAATAACTGTGCTTACAAGGGCAAAAACTGTGTCTACGAGGGTAAAAACGGTGTCTACGAGGGTAAAAACTGTGTTTACAAGAGTAAAAATTGTGTCTACGATGGTAAAAACTGTGTCTGCGGGGGTAAAAACTGTGTCTTCAAGGGTAAAAACTGTGACTGCGAGGGTAAAAACTGTGTCTGCGAGGGTAAAAAAGTGTCTGCGAGGGTAAAAACTGTGAGTACGAGGGTTAAAACTTTGTCTACAAGGGTAAAAACGGTGTGTTACAAGGGTAAAAACTGTGTCTACAGGGGTAAAAACTGTGTCTACAAGGGTAAAAACTGCGTCTAGAAGGGTAAAAACTGTGTCTACAAGGGTAAAAACTGCGTCTAGAAGGGTAAAAACTGTGTCTACAAGGGTAAAAAATGTGTCTACAAGGGTAAGAACTGTGTCTACAAAGATAACAACTGTGTCTATAAGGGTAAAAACTGTGTCTACAAAGATAAAAACTGTGTCTACAAGGGTAACAACTGTGTCTATAAGGGTAAAATCTGAGTCTACAAGGGTAAAAACTGTGTCTACAAGTAAAAACTGTGTGGGACAAAGAGAATCGCACAAAAAAATTTAAAAAACTTACGTGAAGTCTTTGTGCAATTCTCGAAGAAGATTAGATACATGTTGGAAACTTGTATTATCAAAAATTCCTGCATCGTGTATGGACTTGGTACCATTCTCAAACTTATCTACTGCAAATTGTACATAATTAATGAACTTCATACGATATTCAACATCTTCCCACAAGCTTTCAACAATACAGCATGGTTTGTTTTCATTCCATGGTATGAAGTAATGTTTACATCCGTCATAGATAGGATTCATGGCTGGTGTGCAAGATGATTGAGGTTCTACAAGTTCATCTAACTTATTACCATACGTCCCAATACTGACTTCAAACCTGACTGAATGATCAAACTCATCTAACATAGCTGCAGATAGAAATGTAACATTCAAAACATACTTTGTCTTCTTCTTATATATATCTAAATGTGAGATTTCTTTCTTATCAAGTTCTCGTATAGCATACGAATCAGCTTCATTGTAATCTTTCTGTTCAATTTCAAGAAATAATCGACCTCGATAAGCCATACCTTCAACTTTACCACAATTCATTTGCTCGTCATCTGATATCACCGTAAATTCTCGCGCAGAACCATAAAAGTTTTTGTAGGCAGGTCCGAACAAAGGAAGAAAACCTGAACAGAAAGCATAAGTGAAAAATTATAAAATTGTTATCTTACTTCATATCATTTTCAACACGAAGCACACCCCTTCCTGCTAATTGTATGTTAGGGAAGGAAAAGAAAACGTTTTAATATAATTGCAAGCTTCCGACCTTATTTTCCCAAAAGAATACCAAAGAATATTCAGAATAAGAAATCCATAAGCAATAATCTTCATCCACGTAAGCTTGTAAAATGTCCTATCTTGTATCCTATGCAGTACCCTATGTACACAGCAAGTTATTATACCTTAAAGGACCACATTTTCGGCTGGTCAGTTTTTCGGCGGACAAAATTTTCGACGGACTTAAATTTCGGCTTTTGGGTCATATATTCGGTCTATTAAGTCCAACAATTTCGGCAGTATTCAGCAACTATGTTCGGTTGATTTGGCAGCTATATTATACAGAAATGCTGTTATTTTTCTTTTTTATAAGTACTTTGCAAGTATGAGACAGGCCGTTTAATGATTTTTTTAATATAAGCTAACCAACTAACAAAGTACACTTATCGCTGCCTCAAAGCTGCTTATAAATGTAAAATAATTTTTTTATCCTCAGATATTGCTGCACAACTTCGGCAGGCTATTATTTTTGGCGGACCTACCCGCCGAATTTTTCTTCAATTTCGGCAGTTCGATCCGCCGAAAATAAGGTCCTTTAAGGTATACAGTAATTACTTCTCAGGCAATTCATAAACAAAACTACTGGAGTTTCTCAGATGGAAGAATAACACGCGCAAGAAACCATCTACAAATATGTATCCAAATTTCTACCCACTGCGTGAAAAATTATGTTATCAAAGGACACGTTTACATGAAGACTTTCTATTGGCGAAATGAACTGTCATGGCTTCTGTGATTGGTTAAATTCTTCCTATATTTCGCCCGCAACGATTTTCCATGTAAACATGTCCTAATTGAACCACCTGCAATTGTCCCTTGTATTTTCTAAAAATTAGTTAACATTAACCCTTTAATTCATGGTGTCCAAAAATGGTCACACGCACTAACAAACATGCAGCATATGCTGCAGAACTGCTAATGTATGTGTGACTATTTTACAACATCACGAGATAAAGAGTTAATCTTTCATGCAGTGAGACATTTGTTACTATTACGTGAAAATTTACTAACCATCTTCTGTGGGTTTAAAAAGATTTGAAAGTTTGATTTCAGTTGTTCCGATATAGTCATCCACTGTTGGATCTTTGTCCCATAATTCCAGTTTCAAAACATCACATACTGAAGGGAAATTAAATGTAAACAGAATTTCTTGATTAAATATTGGCCTATAACTTGAATTCACTTTTGTCTTGTGTTGTATTCCATTAAATGAGACTTTCACATAAGCATCAATTTTGCTTTTGTCGTTTGACCGGAAAGATGTCAGATCCATTTGCGGTAGATCTTCGGCATGATAGATTCGTACGGATAGCATTTTCTTTAAAGCAACATCTCGGAAATTGTAGACATTAGAACGAGTATTTTCATGTATGGTAATCTTGGGTTTATCAATTGCTTTTGAAACATTATCTCTAGGTCCAAGCAGCGCAGCAGTTACCTTTAGGTAACCAGCAACAGCAGTTGGTATTGACATCTCATCAACTTCATGAAGTCTATATGTATCATCAGGTTCAGATAAAACTAACCACTTTCGAAGTAATCGTTCAGCATCTTGATGATATAAAAAACTAACATGATGTTTAAAAAACCCTAACATAGTTGTAGACTGGGTTATGTTTTCATCTTGGTGGTTGATTAATTTGCTTGTAATATCCGGTATATCATACAATTCAAAACATATGACTTTTTCAAATAATTCGCTAGGTTTGCACTTAAAATGGAACCAAAACTCTTCATTATATTTTACCTTTGTCGTAGCCAGTTGAACTTTTGTTGAATACGATACACCACCAATAGTGATGATAACTTTAAGATTACCACAAGAATGTACAAACTGACATGCTTCATGAATTTTCACATAAATCTGTAAAGAAAAGAACCATAGAATCTTCTGTAAAATTCATATTTTTTCTACGTTAGGGACCGTCTCAAAAATTCGCTTAAATTCGCTTCACAATTCGCTTAATTCCTAATAATTTTCACCTCAGATGAA
>JAUCNQ010110591.1:0-11730 GCA_032352715.1 Bougainvillia muscus | reverse complement strand
AACACTTCATCTAAGATGAAAATGAAGCGAATTGCTAAGCGAATTTGAAGCGAATTTTTGAGACGGTCCCTAAGATATACTACCTTTTTCTAAACCGGGTTTGATATCAGATACAACTAGAGTTCCAACCTAAAAAAATAATAATATATGTCTTCAAGCGTGAAGGGAACATGGGAGGAATCAGGAAAGGGATGTATGACAATACTGATTAATAGAATCTTTTTTCTAAACCAAAGATAAATCCCCTAAGTTATTAAATAAATAAAATTACAATGAAAATATCGTTCAAAGATTAAACAACTTTTCATTATAAATCCTGATAGATCCGTTGATTTACATTGGGCCACGTTTCAAGATCCTTCTCTCATCATCGTGCAATTAGAATGTGTAAAGAACAAAGGTACCAGAAATCTACTTTTCATGTAATGAAATTGCATTTGGGTTTTAATGTGCTCAAATTAAACTTAAACGTAATATTGCATTTGTTCATTAAATTGAAATACAGTCAACTCCCACTATCTCGAACTTCGCGCTATCTCAAACAGATCCCTTTGGTCCCTTGGCCATTATTCACTCAGTGCACGCACTCAATATCTCGAACTTCTCACTATCTCTAACTTTTCCCCCGGTCCCTTAGAAATTTGGGATAGCGGGAGTTGACTATAAGAGTAACTCTTGAAAAAAATACATTTTAAGTTCTAAAAGTTCTAAGTTCTAAACGGGATCATTTCTTAGTGGGATCATTTTAAAGATATGTGTCATAAAGTTTGATAAGTGTTTTTGAGCATACAAATTTAATAGTTAAGTCAAATTTTACTAGTTAACTGGTTAAAAATTAATTTTTTTTCTCCGAATAACTTACTTTTTGTTTTCCAGAGTAGAGTTGTAGGTTTTGTGACATATCCAAGATTAAAAACACATTCAAGTTCTAAACAAATATGAATTTAAATACCAGGTTTATCTGATCTCAGGCCCACATCCAGGCCTGTTAAGTGTCCAACAATCTGCCCCTTGGATTATGATGGGTAAATATGTAAAATAGACCTAAAAATACCTTCGAAAACTTTAATTGCCATCATTATAATGAACGGTCGCTGCCCTCTCATCCTAGATTAGACCCTGCAGCTATTTTTTTAATTGTGTTTGTACTTGATTTACTTGATCACAATTCGCTTCATTTTCACCTTAGATGAAGTGTTATTGTAACACTTAAGTGTTACAATAACACTTCATCTGAGGTGAAAACCATTAGAAATGAAGCGAGTTGTGCAGCGAATTTAAACGAATTTTTGAGACGGTCCCTTATTCTTCATGGATAGGAATAATCGGTTTAAATGACATTCTTGTTTACGTTACTAAGTTAAATAGGTACTTTGAATCCTTAAAATTTAAATTCATAATAGAAAGTTTAATTTGTATGTTTTCAAAGGGAGACCTCAAACTGCAGAGATGAAGATTTGACTCTGCAGTTTCGCCTAACCTTTCATACCGAATCAGTTACCTTAAAAGCACCAACTGTCAAACAGTCCAATTCTATGACTTTGTCGAAACTGATTGATCCTTTAGCTTCTGATAACACTAGCAACCTATGAATAACTTAATAACATTATCCGAAAGTCAAAGAAATTAACAAAACCAAACCATAGTGATACCAAGAGTATGCATACACGGAAGAGATACTCAACTAAAAAGGTGTCAATAACTGTATCATTTTCCTCTCAGAAGAAGAAATCTTACACTTTTTCTGTATGAAAACTGATATGATTTTCCATACGAATTTCTAAATTCACTTATTTCGTATCGAAATAAGTATCAATTTTCACACAGGAGTTTTCAAATAAAGAAGTTCCTTTGTTTGAAAACTGATATGATTTCCAATTTAAGACATATTGCAACACTCAATACAAAATAACTGTACATAATTATCCTATCAAATAGCCGTATCATTTTCAAGTGTTTTCGTGCATATATATATACTTCAAAGACACTACAAAGACATTTCCCATACGAAGTTCTGTGGATGGACCCTTACCTGAGTTTAGACAGAGCTTTAACGAAATATCCGACAAAAAAATTTCCACAAAAATCAGATGTTAAGAAACCAAACTCTGCTTTCCCTTTAATTCCATGCCTAAAAAAGAAATATTAGAAGAACTAACAATGTATTTACCTGTCAAAGGTGTAGCTGACAAACATAATTTATCAAAATCTAACTGTTGCGTTATCAATATCACTATTAAAAGGACCATACATATATTTCATATTGTTCAATTGTTCATCTCAAGAACGAGTGTCAAACTACATTTGAATGATAATTCAAAAGCAGTTTAGTTTTCAGCAACTAGACCCTGTTACTAGGTTTTCTAGTTATGAAAAAAGGTTTAAAACATAACATTTTTAGTTTTACTGTACGTGAAAAGCGATCTTGCATCATGCAGTCCAATGTTCTTGAAAGATAAATCCAAACATGACATACACACAGGTCTAACAGACAGATTTCAGGCTATAATCGGGAATAGGAGGGAAGCGTCTGGTTTGTTGAATAAGGGCAACTTTTATGTAAAAAAGGCCAAATAAGAAAGAAAACTAGTTATTTTTTATTCTTGGTCTTCATCGTCTGATTGTCAGACCCTTAAAACATAATAACAACCGATTACTCAATAAGTAAGGTGGCATAACTGACAATACCTAATCATGTTTCCTTGTTCTTGCCAAACTTGTTCCAAGCAGATGTCGGGAGGTAAAGGTTCGAGATCTTCTTCTAACACACTTTCATCATATGACATACGAAATATACTTGATGCATGAGAGGTATCATGTGCTAAAACAAGCAAAACTCCATTAATGTAATCAGAGTATAATCTAGAATAGGGGGGCAGTGGCCGATTAGTTAAAAAAGGGCTATCTTTATGTAAAAGAGGACTATTTAAAATAAAAGGGGCACTTTTACAATCATAATTCAAGGAGCAGCATCTGATGACACGACTAAGATCAATAATGAATCAAATCTTTTGATTTATAATTATCGAGTGTCTTAGAATTCTCTTATTTCTGCCCCGTTTGCAGGTTCCGTAAATACAGGGAGCATACATGAGTAAAAATACTGGGAAAACAGCATTTTTATTTCCCTCAGATTATGGGAATTAGAGGGAATAGTCGGGGCAATATGGGTTAATAGCAGGCTTCTAATATTGTAATAAAACTTAAAGATAAATCCAAGTTTCAACATACCTCCATAATGATGTGGCGAGTTCCGATTTCCATTTAACACAACCGGAGAAAACACTTTCGTCATAGGTGAACCATTACGTCCAGGTGAATGACGTTTCGATGGATGGCCGAATGGAATTGGAGGGCAAGAATGTCTTTTGTTTACAGCTGGAGATAAAGATATCCGTGAACGGTTTTTCATATCATTTCCAAGATTTGAATTGTTGTGTGAAAAAGCAAGGAATTCAGGCAAACTATCTTGATGATTCGGTGAGTGTGGAAAATCCTAAGGAAGAGGAAAGTGTATATCAAACCCAAAGAAACAGAAGCAGGCACTGATCCAGGTCTTTTAAGCGTCGACTCATGCAGACACAATTCCCTTGAACTATGATAGCAAAAGTACCCTTTTTATGAAAATAATTCTAAAACTAGTATTTTTAGGGCTCTTTTACATAAATGCTGCACTTAATAAAATGATATGACGCTGCCCTCTTACAGTAAATGACTGAGTTAGCCCCCAGGGGCTAACTCGGTAACAAAATGAGTTTTAAGGGTGGGGGCTTAAACGGAAGGGGGGCTTACTCGGAAGTGGGGGCTTATTAATTCAAGCAAAATTAGAAGAAAAAAAACTATTTCTATGGAATTTGTAAGAAATATATTTCACTAATATATTTCACTAATATAGGTCATAAAATCTTATTTCTATTTCTTCGTCATCATCTCATCGCCGTCTATAACGAATTCTACTGGTACGGCTTCAAGGATTTCTACTTCATCGACAACGAACGGGTTTTTTTCAACCTCGCTAATCAGCTGCAACTGCTCCTTCAGCATCCAAACTTTGAACTTGACGACGGATTTGATGTTTAGTGTAACAAAGTTTCACACAATACAATAATTATGCCAAAGCAAGATTTTTATGCACCCCTAAACCCTCTCAACTAAAATTAAAGGTTATTAGGAAAAATTCAAATAACTCCCAATTGGGGATTTTTCGGAAAGGGGGCTTATTTAACAAAATGCATTTTTAGGGTGGAGGCTAATACGAAATTGGGGCTTATTTGGAAGTGGGAGCTAACTCGGTCATTTACGGTATTCTAGATGCGACCCTGATAAATGATATGAATTTATTGATGCAATGGAAATTAAACAACTTCCTTGACAAAAACAATTCAAATCATTTCCAGATACTCAAGGCCATCTAGGCATATCATGGGTCTATCAATCAAACTATTTTTAGGCCCGTTTACAGTAAAGACATGCCCTTTATGAAAACACAGAACGCTGTCCTTCTAATCTACAGTAGGACAAACGTTAATAGCTACGGTAGCAATTTAAAGCTACATTTACCTGATCTAAAGCTTTTCGTGCATGCCAGATTGAGTGCAGTCCAAGTACAGAATCGTAAGACATGATCAAACATTTCTCCGAGTTTGTGTATACAACACTTTGAGTGGCATCAGTGAAATACATTGGCTTTTTGCTATCTATAAAAAAGCAAAGCAAGAATAAGGGGTCGTCCACAAGAATCGTATCGCAAACCGTACCACTTTTATCACAGAAGATACTTGCACAATGTATGCACAAAGACACTCCTCCTGAATGAAATTGATAAGAATTTCTATACGAATTTTGTGGACAGTCCAAAAGTCAATCATCATCTGCTCATTAATCATATTACCAAATTGAATTCTAGCTTTTTAAAATGTGATAAAATGT
This sequence comes from Bougainvillia muscus, assembly GCA_032352715.1. NCBI lineage: Eukaryota > Metazoa > Cnidaria > Hydrozoa > Anthoathecata > Bougainvilliidae > Bougainvillia > Bougainvillia muscus. The sequence continues at coordinate 6,801 of JAUCNQ010110591.1, read as the reverse complement.
TTTTATACAAAGAGGAGTGTCTTATATGCGCAGAGACATCCTTCTTTTTAGATGAGAATGAAACGTTAGTTGAAACGAATATTAGATGACCTCACCTTGGTATCGATACACGATCGGTTTATAATCTTCCAATGGATGAGTCAAACTGAACAATGTTGGCATCCCCCTAAATATGGATAAAAATCATTTGGTAATACTTACTACATTTTTTCTCTTAAGCTTTTCATTAGGTTTACTACTCGGGTGAATTCAAAATATTTTTTCTGTCAATGACCTGCTTTATACACAGATATGTTATCCAGGGCCTAATCTAGAATAAGGGGACAGCGTCCTAGTATAAGTTGAATTAGGGCAATTTTTATATAAAGAAAGTCCTTAAAATCCTATATATTTTTAAGACTGTTTTACATAAAAGGGGCAATTTCTTCGCCATTATTCAAAGAAATTATTAAAGTAGTGATAAGTGATTTATTAGGTAACTTATAGAGACTGCTCTAATGACACCAAGTTATCATGAAATTTACCGTTTATCAGCATCTGTATCTGAAGATATAACTTCCCGTTCAACACATACCCCATTATGTAATGGCCATATACGTTTCACCTAAAAACACAGCCGTTATAATTTATAACATTAGTATTTTTTTTTATTCACGGCTGTACCTAGTTGCAACAATAAAATGGAGACTCAAAGTCATTAATTTTTAATTGCCTTATATATGAAGGTTTATTTTTTTATTTACGATTATTTATACAGGATGACCACTTCAGTATCGAGACACAGTTATCAATGTGGGCCCTGGTTCTATTTTAAGCTCCAATTTGAGCTACAGCCAGTATCGAGCATTGAACCACCAAGATGTAATTGGAATTCGACACCTGAGACTGCTCGGCCAGACAACCACTATATCATCATCATACATAAAAGTATTAAAAGTTTAGTTCTCTTTTGTGATATGCTCTGACTAGGGCTAGATTCGTCACTGCTATGTTTTGATTTGGCAGCAAGAGTTTTGTAAATACGTTCATGCGACTTTTGAGGAGATAAGAGTGCCAATGTAGTGCATGCTAAAAACAATTCAGGGTGCGAATTACTTTTTAAAAGTGACCCGCGAAAAATTCTATGGTTCTTAGGTAAAAAAATTTAAATATCGCCCACTATGGTTGGTCGACGAAGAAAATTTTGCAATTTAGATCCTCTAAAACCGCCTCTAAATAGATTTCGAGTTTTATTTGTACGTTAAATGGACGTTGTATTAAATCATTTTGATACTTATCTCTGTCCTTTTTCGGCTATTAATTCTAGTGAAAGGGTGAAAAGGACGAGTGAAACGAGTAAAAGGACGTTGTTCTAACGTGGTTATTGTTACTTATATCCGCTTTAAATACAAATATTAATAATTCCAGTTTTATATGCGAGTGAAAGTACGTTGCATTAACGTCCTAATTGTTACTTAGATCTATTATTTTCTGTTTTAAATGCGAGTAAAAAGACGTTGTATCAACGTCGTTAATGTCTCTTAGATCCATCTTATATACGACTATTAATTTCAGTTCTTTATACGAGTGAAATGACGTTGTATTACTGTCGTTATTGTTACTTAGATCCGTCTCACATGCGACTATTACTTTCAGTTTTATTTGCGTGTGAAAAGACGTCTATTATTTGTTGTTCCAATCCCAGTGTTAATCCAAAGCTAGCCTGCGGGAAACGAATTTTCGTTCGATCATTTCCGCCAATGATATTTGGCACAAACGAGGATTCGTTTCTTTAAACTTTTAAAATTTCAAGGCCAGCTCATTAATACTGCATTCATGAAAGTTTTTAAAGAAATTAGTTTAACGAAATTAGTTAGTATCATGTCATTTCAAACCTGCGCATTGATACCCCGACACAATTCAATTCTGTGAGATGTAGTTGAAAAGTATTTCTTAGAAAGAAAAGTTTGACTGCCAATTGTACAAAACTTCAGCAAAAATGAACCGCAAAATTTAGAAAATGACTGTGATTCACAATTCACGGGCTCTTAATTTGTAGCCTGCCATTTGTAGTTCCGTCTTGAGAAAAAACTATAATAATAATACAACATCTGTATTCTAGTCCCACACACACTAGTTTGAAATCTAATATAATTGTCATCACAAGGAAAAATCACTTCGGTAATAAAATAATCATACTTTAAAGGGTAATGCTGCCACAAATTGTTGACCAGAACAGGTAAACACATTTAAGCATTCTTTTTCCATTACAACCAAACATTTCGTATACCCTAAAGGGGAATAAAAATTGAGAGAATGCAAAAAATAATAATAGTAATAATACTAGCATAATGTTGGAAACGGAGGTTTTTTTGTAGAGAAAATATTTTATGGGATTGGAATTAAAACCTCAAAACACTTTGCAAATATACAGGTGACATTTGATTGTTGGTGATGTTTAAACCCCTCACAAGTCGCATTAAAAGATAAGGGAGGACGCTTTAAATAGAGCAACATTAAAGATATCTACACAACCCCCACTTTTTGTTATTCTAATATTTTAAGAACTCATAATATTATGAAGCTGAAAATTGTCCATAAAGACACTTCTCTATAGATGGAAGTAAAAGGAACTGCGCAGACAAATATTTCCGTAAACATACCAGTAGTATTTTCTTCCAGGTAAAAGTTTGTATAAAACGCATCTTTTACATCCGATGCAACAGTAAAGCATCTCTTTAATGTATAATTATTCAAATGTACATCATAAGAACTTAGAATTACACTTCTACCCTTCCAATAAATCTGAAGAAAATGTAAAAATTTAAAGGTTTAATGTAATCGACCTCGTTTTTACCCTACTACACAAAGAAACTTCCTCTATGATAAAATGACACGATGTGTATTTTAACAAATAATGTTAGTTAAAATTGGCTGCTCTGAAAAGTATCTCAATATAAAATCAATAAATAAATTCAAGTATAATTCAATAATGATTTGGTCAAAACAATGAGAAAGGTAAGATAATCATAATCAGTTAATTAACAAGGAATTAATAACTCTCTGAGTTTTGATTTTACTGATTCGACTAGGTTAGGCATGTTATAAATCTATTGATGCAGGGACCGTCTCAAATATTCACTTTATAAATTCGATTCATTCTTATCAATTTTACAATCAGAACAAATGTCTTTGTATATACTTTGTACGAGTATACCGGTCGTGAAAATACTGTTCCTGGAGTAAAAGCAAAACGATTGTCATATACCTCTTCTTCGCTGTAGTGTTCTTCGTTCTGATCAACATGAATAAACCATCTTTCATTCTATATAGAATACACATTGTTATGGTAGTACCAGATAAAGCTAGTAAAACTGGATATGGGTCAACAAATTTAATTTCATGAACTATGATCAACCCTGATAATTCACAACAACTTAAACCATGCTGTATTAAAACTTAAGAAATAGGCGCCAGGTTTGAACTGTTTTATCTAAATGGCCAAAAGAGGTGACATCAGAAATTTTTATTTAGGTAAAGAGCGATGAATTTGGTGTTGATTTGATGCATGTAAATCCTTATGGAATTTTATGTACTTGATTTCTATTCTTAAATAGTTATAAAAAGTGACCCACAACTTTTAACGTCTACAGAGACGTCTCAAAGATTCGCTTTAGAGTTTGTGTCATTTACACCTTTAAAGAAGTGTCTTTATGCATACTTTGTATGCACAAGAACATTTCCTCTAGGGTGAAAACGGAAGGATTTATGAAGCGAATTATTGAGATCATAATATTTTGTTTACCTTTGCATTGGTTAAATGTTTAGCATCTGGGTGTACAGAAAGAATCTGTTTACCAAATGGTGATACTTCTTTCACCGATTTTGGTTTTATCATTGTTTTAGTCATGTGTAAATCTTCAGTTAATTTTTTTATATATCTAATGAGAAACATTTTAATGCCATAGCCTCAATCAGTATATTTTTAAAAATTAGCCTTAATTCTCTTCCTAAATCGCTCTGTTTACATCTCCGATTAAGTGTCATTGAGCATACAAAGTATGCACAAAGATATTTCTTCTGAATGATAATCAATAGGAATAATAAATTCTTAAAGCAAAATTTTTAGACGAACCCTTAATAAAAATAAACAACCAACGCAAAGCAAATTGCGAGGGACCGTCCACAACATTCGTAGGCACAAACTTTTCAAATTTTTATACAAAGACAAAATTTTGGTACTTGGAATACATTAATATTTAGGGACCGTCAACAAAATTCAGCTCGTAATACGAACTCTATTCATCACAGAAGTAGTGTTTTTGTGCATACTAAATATGCACAAAGACACTCCTTCTGTATGAAAATTGATACGAATTTCCATATGAATTTTCGGGACGGTCCCTTACACAGTGTATAAAAAGCTATCACAACAAGAAACAATCATTGTCATAAAAAAAGGAAATCCTATGAAAACGTAATGTCAGTTGATAGGGCGTCATAAGGACTGCTTGGATGAGTTTTATAACACAACAAATAAATCTTCTCACAGACGCAAAAACATGAATTAAACATATTTACAATAATCTACAAGTATTTACAATAAAGAAAATTTTTTTTTAAAGGACCGTCGACAAAATTTGTATGAGAATTCGCATCAATTTTCATTGAAAAAGAAGTGTCTCCTTAGTATGCACAAAGACATCTCTTCTGTGATGAAAATAGTATAATTTGCAATACAATACATATAAGTAACTTAACACGACATATTTGTCTGTACTCGCTGTAACATCTATGTTTAGTTATATCAGATCAAATACAACCCTTAGTGCAAGCTTATTGATATGCATAAGTGTAAACTAAAGTTGTGTACGAATAGTCACAATATCTTAAGAGAATGATATTGAGAACGCCATAGAGTGTAAAGAATTTTCTACCGTGAGTATTAGACGTAACTATAAATGCATATAGTGATCGATCATCATAAGGTTGCCTCACAATTATGTACACAAAAAAGTATTTCCATCAAAGCTAAGCTTGTGGTTTAGATTTTAAGACTGACTGATTTTCCACTTCAATGTTAAAGAATGTACAGGAAATAGAAAGTACCTAACGATTGTGCATAAGAAAACTTTCAGAAGAGATACAAGAAGTTACCAGTTTACTCTGAGAAATGCTTTTTATATACACTGAGGTGCTTCTCTTGAGTTGCAAATGAAAGATTTTAACAAGGTCATGCTACAGTAACATGAAGCCAGTTGCAATGTTCAACTGTTACAAGCCAAAGGTACTTCAAAATCTCTTACACCCTCTTCATCCACGATAAAATGACAACTTGATGACGGTAAGTGTGGTGCAAACAAAATAGTAAAACTTCTGATGACTGGGTCAACCTGTAAGAACAAAAGACCAATACGAACCATTTCAAACAGAGAAGTGTTTTGGTGCATATTACGTATTGATACGAATTTCGATACGAATTTTGTGGACGATCCCTAACTAATGGATGTAAACTGCAAAACATTTGTCCACGAAATTCGCATTGCAAATCATATCATTTTCATCACAGAAGATACATCTCACACACCAAATATGCACAAAGACCAGGGTGCGAAAATTAGCAGTCCCAGCGGTCTGGGACCAGTCAGTATTTTAGTCGAACTTGTTAAAATTTAAAGTACTGTCAAGTTGGGTCTGTAGCAAAAGAGATCAACCAAATTCCTATATCAACTATGTCGCTAAACTATACTCTAAATTTCCTTAGAAATTGACTTTAAGGGCATTTCAGAGAGTCTAGATGCAAAAAATGCCTTCGTTGCCCAACCATGGAGAGCGATATTTTGAGGCATAAACTTCCCTGTTCAATCGGGCCTGTAAAACTACAAACAGACCTGCCAAAATATTAAAAGCAGGTCAGACAGGCCTGCTCAAAGTTTCCTGATTTTCGAACCCTGAAGACTGAATGGAATTTGATACAAATTCCTGTACGAATTCCCATACGAATTAATGGCGATTCCATTAAAACTATCCCAACTAAGAGACCATTCACAAGATTCGCATGGAAATTTATATCAATTTTCATACAGAAAGTGTCCTTTGTGCATACTTAGTATGCACAAAGACACTTCCTCTGTGATGAAAATAGTACAATTTGCGATATGAATTTTGTGGCAGTCCCTAACTGCATCATTTCCAGCAACTTTGTAGTATATAATGCTCAAATACGGTTAGTATTTTTAACTAGTTGATAAGTGTTAACTATACCTGAGATTGTAACCGTTGTTCAGAAAACTTTGATTCTGTGCACTGAGTACGATTCAGCATTATTCTTGTAGTTACATAATAAGACCATGTCAAGCCTAAAGCTGGAATCACTTTTCTACTAAAGGGAACAAACAGAAGAACTTAATTTCCAATTTCATCATTGTACAGAGATTTGCAGAAATATCATTATCAAAATATAAATAAATATTATTTGGCTATTTACAACTGCTTGTAACCAGCGATGGCTGTTATTAGGGAAGCCAAGTCTGCCTACCAAGAGAAGACTCATGTTCGAATTTCAGATAAGAATATAAGTTCATGTGACTTCTGGAGCATAATCAAGAGTGCCAGAAGCAATGCTAGGTCTTCTATTCCTCCTCTTTTCAATGGATCTGAAGTTTAATCTTTTCCCAAAGACAAATTTGCGCTCTTTACCAAACAATGTAGCTCTAATTGTCACCATTGACATTTCAAGCCATTTACAAGAATATATAACAAAGCTAAAACACTCAGAAGCAATTCAAGTAATAAATATAAAGTTAGGAATGAATGAAGTCA
>JAUCNQ010110580.1:0-11731 GCA_032352715.1 Bougainvillia muscus | reverse complement strand
TTTCTCCCCCCCCCCCCCCCCCCCATTTTATTTTCTCTCCCCCCCCCCCCGCACTTTAGAGGATATTTTCCCGTTCCCCTCAAGATCATTTAAAAATGATTAAACCCACAAATTATAAAAAAACGGATTGGGCACACGTCATAAATTAATGTCTATAAGACGTCTTATAGACGTCATTCTAAAACCTTTTCCCACTGCCCAGGATACGTACACATATACTAGATTATTTTAAAATACGGTAGAAAACAAACAAATTGCACTCACCACCTGGGGCTTTTCGGTACACATTTCCCTTGTATGATGTATGATTGAATTTGCTCATAGCCAAAGCAATAATATTGACACCACGGCTCACTGGGTCATTTAAATCAGGCAGAATATTTCCTTCTAAAATCACATGGTTATTTACAAGTAAATCGATGTAACATCCATCTTTGCGCAAATTTAGTAAATGTTTTCTCACCACCAGTACACCACTCTCACTGGGCAAAATAATCCGAGCTGGTCTTTTCATTAGTGTCTTGTAAGTTTGAAGATTTTTTACCTCTTCTTGGTTGTATTCATCATTAAACAAATCGTTCAGACAATAATGAATGCTTTCATCCATCAAGCTTTCACCATAGGTGCTGTTATGATCCTAAAATTAAATTAATATACTCTACTCCCAAACATATTTAATTCACTGCGTTTGTGAAGAAGGAAGAAAAATGGTTTTTGTGCAACGATAGTGCTGTAATTGAAGTCAACAAGTCACAGGTTAACAATTCATCCAGCTATGTCTTCCTTTTTACAAAGGTAAATTAAGTTGTCTCACTGTGACAACGTATAACACGAAAAGCTTGCCTTCCCACTTAATTAATATACAGTTGGACTCACTGTTTCTTGCCCATATGTAAGCCTGTAAGAAGTCTTTGCAAAGGGGCATACACGTATCTTAGGGCTTGACAACCGCTCTTATATCCCCAGTCACCCTCTATGGAAGGAAGCTTGGTTTTTGCTTTTATTTTTTTTATTTTTTTTTTATTTATATTTTTTACTTTTTCCGTTGCCTTCCCCGTTTGTCTATGTAAGGCTAAGAGTTTGGGCCCAAAAAAACATGTTTAAAGCTACTGCCAGAGTCACAAGTTCTGGCGAAGAGACAGATGGGACCTCGTGGGCAAAAGGCAACGGTTTACCCTGTATAAATGTGAGTATGTAAATGTTTTCTTGTTTCCACTTCTGTCACAACAGGTCCACTTAATTGCCGCGCACTTATTGTGACAAAGCTGTGTGTGTTTGTTTTCTTTTGTCATAATGGATCCACTTTACTGTCGCGTACTAATTATGGCAAAGATGAGTGTGTTTGTTTTGTAGTGAGAATGAGCAAAGAATGGTGCTAGCATGGTGCAGGCATGGTGCTAGCATGTGTGTAAGAGAGAGCGAGAAAGTGTGTGTTTGTGTTTGCTGAGGATGTATATGTAGTGCGTATGTGTGTGTTTGTGGTTTTGTCTGAGATTGTGTGTGACTGGGAAAGCGAGAGATATTATTGCATAGGCAATAAGGGGTTACTTCAACAGAAACACCTTGAAAAAGGGAGGAAATACTAGGTAGGGCTTTCTTTAGTAGGCTAAACTACTAGAAATCAAAACATCTGTCTATCAAGGCAAGGATATCAATGACTTCGGTCTTGTTATGTTCATATATTCAAGTTATTTGTGCCGCGGTCAACTAATTCTGATTTCGGATATGGAATAATTCTTGAGTTATTGACCTTGACTTAATTTGAGTGGCGGATTTTGTTACATTTTCTATGCTCAGCTAAAAGATTCTGACAAATAATGGTGCCAAATATTTGAAAGAAAAAGTTATTTCAAATATGAACAAAATCCCGCTATATACAGTATATACAGTATGCGCAACCTTGGCAGCATTGAGAAGTTAGAGTTAGACAATTTAATGTCGTAGATCGCAGTTTGTAACCTAAACGAACCATAAGCATTGGAAACACCTAAAGTTATAAATGCTAAACGATCTAAAAGTCTAAGTAAACTGACAATCTTGTCTTCTTCTCTTTCATGTTTCTTCGAACGAACTGTTGTGACATTGGCATCAAGGCCACAGTCATGCAAAGTAGCAAATATGATATTTTCGTTTAAAACATTGGATTTCGTAAACGAGATAAATAAGGGCCAGGTCTTACATTGATTGCACTACCAACACCACAACCCTTTGATACTGTTTCCGTAACACAGGATAAAACAAAATGGAGTCCGGTTATTTTCGTTAATGCTTCCACCAAGTTTTGTCGATTATTAGCAATCTTTAGGCCTTGCTGGCCATTCCAGGAAGCTCTACACATCTGAATGGTTTTGTACTCATTAACCTAAAGGAAAATCAGCTGAAAAATTATATGCTGAAATAGACTCCGAGAGTTATTTCAGTTTTTGTTACAATGCTGTTTTGAAAATTGAGACGAGTTATGGAATGAGAAGCAGCAGCATCAAAAACACAAGAAAACAGTGGAGGTTGTGGCTTGACAAATGATAAAAAAGATATTTTATGCCTGTTCGATTCGACGTTATGTCCACAACAAACTAACTTGAAACAACTGGATTAAGATATGCGTGACTCTGATATATGATCAAAACATGTGTGCCTCGTTTATTTAAGATAGGACTTTAACAATCTTAACAATATCTACCCAAAACCCTTACCAGTGACAAAATGTTTCTTTTCAAAGAATTTACCACCTTACTAGAATATAACTGTCGTGCTGGTTGTGGCATCGCCATGACTAAGCAACGGTATGTATTATAAAAGTAAAGCAGATCAAAATTGGAATAAATCGTTATTATGATTTAGATTGTGCTTGTTCCTCTTATTTATACAAAAAATTGTATTTGAATGTAGAATTTTATTCCATAAGGGAATTGTTACTTAATTATTATAAAAAATTATTTTACGATATTACATGTTAGGAACGAATTAGATTCACCTCTTAGTTCCTTTGTTATAAGTATAACAATAATATTGGAAAGGGATTACATAGGTATTTTTAGGCTACAGTAAACGGATCTATTAAAACCTTTTATTATGCAACGTCACTAGAAGATTCTGTACTCTGTGTTCCTTAAACTTTGTAAAGCTCAATGCCAAGTTGAAGAATTTCTGATCAAAGTAGATGTTGTGTGTTTACCGAAATTATACAGTTGCAAAATAATCTCTACTATGGCGTACACTCCCAAAGGTATTCGTTTATAGAGATATAATAAGCAATAAAAATAGTTGTTTGTAAGGACGTATAGTTTTATTACACAAACACTATTCTGTTCCTATAAAGAAACTTTTAAGTAAGCAGATATGGAAAGGTGCCATCGGTGCATTGGCAAAAGCAAAGCTTTTAATATTTACGATCGATGCAGATGGAAATTACTTTTGCCCTGTTCATAATTGTGACAGTGAAGCGTATAAAAGCAAAAGAGGTTGCAGGAAACACGTTACAAGTAAACATGGGTGGTATTTTTTTTTTGATACAAAACCAGACATTGCAGAAGTTGCCAAATCTACTCGCGAATAACCCAGCTCTGACAAAAACCAAACGCAGTTGTACAAGGGCGATACCAATGCTGGAAAAAGATACCATCATTTTAAAAGAACTTACTACATGGTTTTGCAGTCCTTGAGGGGGAAGTAAAGGATTAACTCAAGCCGAGCAAATATGTGCAAGATCCTCAAAATTTCTAAGACATTCTTGTCCAGAAATGACCCAGAATACTGAAATCACAAATGCGACAACTGATTACACTCTCGGATCAATTACGCTATTAGAAAACTTCGTGCAATGCCTTCGAAATATATGGAAAGTTGGGTTTGCTGGATGAATTGGTTATATGGATGTCTTGTCGCATGCTTTAGATTTTCGCAGGTATCACGGCATAAACAACAACTCGTTACAAGCTTTTGCCATGGTCGAAGTTTATTTAAACCAGATCAAAAAGAGCTTTTCAAAGGAAATGCGCTTAGAATGGAAAACAGTTTAAATGTTGATTATTTGAACAGCATTAATTGCTGGGCTTCGTTGGAAGATATGCAGAAAATAATTCCATTTTTCTCGGATAGATATAGACAAGTCTTGACCAACTACGAAAACTCTGATACCGTTTCATTGCCGCATGAACTATCTTTTGCCACCTCGTTCATAGTAATTGTACTTTTTCTGATGGTTAAAGCAACTAGACCTATGACCTTTCAGTATTTAACTGTCAAGATGATTCATTCCATTAATCCGGAGGGTGTCATTGATTCAACGGCGTTTAAAACGAATAACTTATACGGTTTTGACAGTTTGATTTTTCGCATGGAACCACTAGCAATGTTACGACAATATATCGTTTTAATACGTCCAAGATTAAATCCGATTTTGGAATACCTGCTTGTTACGAAATATGGTAAACAATTGTCTAAACTAACAGATTGTTTGGTAAAATGGTATTTCAGGCAATTGGCAAGTAAATTCACCCTACGAGATACAGACAAATTATAGAAACAGCTAGTGCAAGTTATCTTACTGCTTAGGAGCAAGGTTTTATATCTAAAGATCAAAAACACTCATCTAAAGTGGCACAAATGCATTATCAAAAATTAAATTTAAGAGTAATTGCACAAGAAGGAGCAAAATGCCTTGAGAAACTTGTAGAAATTGAAAAAAGGAAGAGCGTATTCCACTCAGCAGGAATTCATTTGCTCGAAAAAGTGGGTACCATTACTACTAATGAATTGCGAGTTTTAGACGAAGAACGAAATGTAGAAGAGAATGATGACATCCCCTCTGAAGTTGACATTCCAAAAGGTAAAAGAAGCAAAAAAAATCCGTTTTCTAATGAAGAGGACCCCTTTCTTGCTCTTGGTATACAGAAATTTGGCAAAGGTAAATTGTCAGCCATTCTTAACGACAAAACATACACTTTTAAACATTCAAGAAAACCAAGTACCTTGCCGATAAGGGCAAAGTTGAAAAAGATAATATAACGTGCAAACCTTGAACTGTGGATATAAAAAGTTGAATATATATATATATATTTATTGTAAATGTTAGACCCCAAAAAAAATATTGCTGTAAAAAGTTATTCTCTTCCCAGTCACTATCAGAAACAAGTGTAAGAAAAAGCTTTGTGCGGATTATAATTTGTGCCTAAGCCGTGCATAAGCCGTCCTTAAGCCGCCAGTTTTGGCTTAGATGTCCCTGTAATCCGTGAAGCCGTCAAAATTGCAAGATAAAAAGATTAAAAGCAAGAAAACATATTGAGATATTTACAAACGGTCAGAAATTGCCTTCTGCGCATGTACAAACAAATATCCATGCTGAAGGAGAGCTTTAGGAGTCATAAACAAGTGGAGTGTCAGAAAATGCTTTGTGCGCATGTACGGATTATAATTTGTGCCTAAGCCATGCATAAGCCGTCCTTAAGCTGCCAGTTTTGGCCTAGATGTCCAGTAAGCCGTGAAGCCGTCAAAATTGCAAGATAAAAAGATTAAAAGCAAGAAAACATATTGAGATATTTACAAAGGGTCAGAAATTGCCTTCTGCGCATGTACAAACAAATATCCATGCTGAGGGAGAGCTTTAGGAGTCATAAATAAGTGGAGTGTCAGAAAACGCTTTGTGCGCATGTACGGATTATAATTTATGCCTAAGCCATGCATAAGCCGTCCTTAAGCCGCCAGTTTTGGCCTAGATGTTCCTGTAAGCCGTGAGGCCGTCAAAATTGTAATATAAAAAAATTAAAAGCAAGAAAACATATTGAAATATTTACAAAGTGTCAGAAAGAAATATCCACGCTGAAAGGGTGTCGAAGGTGTAAGAAATAATGGGAGTGTTTCCTATGTCAAATTGCTATCTGCTGGTGACAAAGTCTAAGCAGATAAAGTGTTTGTCAATTTGAAGGCTTAACAGCTTACCCACTGTTTTTGCCTAAAACTCGCGGCTTAGATAAAGGCTTATACGGCTGATAGACGGTTTAGAAGACCATCTAAGCAACACATGCGCATTGGGAAATATATGACTATTTTCTCTTAGTTATTTACAAAGTGTTAGAAATTGCCTTGTGCGCATGCACAAAGAAATATCCATGCTGAAAGAGTGTCGAATATCCACGTTAAAGGAGTGTCGAAGGTGTAATAAATATTGGGAGAGTTTCCTATGTCAACTTGCTATGTGCTGGAGACAAAGTCTAGGCAGATAAAGTTTTTGCCAATTTGAAGGCTTAACAGCTTACCCACTGTTTTTGCCTAAAACTCGCGGCTTAGATAAAGGCTTATATGGTTTATAGACGGTTTAGAAGACCATCTAAGCAACACATGCGCATTAGGAAATACTCGACTATTTCCTTAAGATATTTACAAAGTGTTAGAAATTGCCTTGTGCGCATATACACAGAAATATCCACGCTGAAGGAGTGTCGAAGGTGTAATAAATAATGGGAGTGTTTCCTATGTCAACTTGCTATGTGCTGGAGACAAAGTCTAGGCAGATAAAGTTTTTGTCAATTTGAAAGCTTAACGACTTACCGCTGTATTTACAAAATCATTTCGGTGTGGAAAAGAGAAAAACTCAGATGGTATGGTTTAAATTTTACTCTTTAAAAAATCTAGCTGACATATATCACGGATACGCCTAATTTGCAACTTTGTCGATGGGTATCTCTTCAAAAATCCAGTCATATCAAAAACAATTCTTGACTGTCCTCTGATGCAGATCCATGTGTCGTATTGGAGACAAGGGCATCGACTTCGTTTTTCCCCATTTCTCGTACCTTCTGGTGTGGGATGTCCAGTACACCGGCGACAAAGGAAGCTCTGTTTGCATATTCCGCAACAATATCTTCTTTACTGCTCTCCAGTACTGCACCGAATTAATTTGAGACGAAGAAAATGGCCCGCCCGCACATAATTAGAAGTGATAGTGATACAAATTTTGTCTATAGCAATTATTCTAGAAGAAACTTTACTCGTTCTAGTCAATGTCAGTTCGATTACCTAATAAAAAAAACAAAATTAAACTATAAACCTCAACCCATTTGTTAACCCTTTGATTTGTTATGTCGTAAAATGGTCAAACGTACTTTAACAATTCTGCATGATACGCTGTAGGGTTGCCAAAGTATGTCTGACGAATTTTTTGACGTTGGGAATAAAAGGGTTTGTCTATAGCAAAACATTCTAAGAGAAACTCGTTATTTAAATTTCATTTTCCTTATGAATCTTAATTCTTTAAATTCTTACCATTGCCAGTCGAGGGTGGTAGAAACGGCTGATGTTCCACTTGATCGCCAATTATAAGTTCTGTGTGAACAGTCATACTTGATGAACTTGAGCATCCTGCCATTTGTTCTGAACTAATATTGATGGCTTGGTTGGTGACAATTTCTTTAAAGAATGGATTTAGAACAGAATTTTCAGCCGCTGGAAAAACTTCACCATTTCACATTGAGCTATTGTGATTCCTGATCTTTTTCACTTCTTCCTCTGGAAGGAAACTTTTGGACAAAACATTTGCAAATTCAGCATGATCTTTTTCGTTTCGTCCGATATCTCAACAGCATCAATGTTTCTATTAAGCTCATTCACAATCCACACCAAACATTGCATTGCGTTATCTTGGATCAATTTAGCAGCATCGCAAACAACATTTGGCATTTCCTTTGTTGTAAAATAGCGGGCCTACGTTCGACATTTTGCTGCTTTTCGCCAAAATGAGGCATCACGTTGCACGTCATGTACACAGCAGATTTATTATCCACGTTCCTTGCCTCTTTGTGCTTTACTGATAACGACATAGTGCCACCCTGTAAAATTATTTTTGCCTGGTCGGCGCTAGTGTTTGATATTCCCCACTCGTCTATGAATACCAGCTCTGTATCTTCGGTTATAGCTAAAAAGCCAAAAAACCGGTTCCCTTGTCAGATACCCAATTCTATTTTTAGCAAGAATCCCTTTAAACACTCCAGCCCACGATGTTTTTCCAGAATTGCTTTCTCCGCATACGACCAACTTTCGAGTCTTCCTGGGTAACTGGCCATATAGAAAACATTGGTAGAAATTGTTGAGGAAGTTCGACCTTTCTGTGAGGTCTGGAAAAGAATTCTGCACCGATGATGAAAAATATCCCCCATCTTCATTCCCCAAAACTTTATACCTTGCAAATGCACGAGGTGACACTTTTCCTTTATTATCTGCATCAATTGGTGTTGCAATAAACTGCCTGTTTGACAGTTTTAAACATTTCCCGTCCAAAATTTCGATTAGGTCAAAATCAAATATCATTTGTGGAATAAGCTATAAATTAAATAAACAAAATGTTAATAAGAGAAATCTGATTTTAACCGGAATGTAAATTTCAGCTGCAATAAATCACTTAATCTCCTATTCTACAAATTTAGTTCAACAATTACAAATTCATACAAGTTTAGTAATGTCAAGAACATATTCTTGTATTACCTTAAAGTCACCAACTTAAATGTAACTTAAATTTTTATGATGATTAAGTCATATTGAGAATAGATAATTCTACTTCATGGCATAAAGATACCCTCTTAGATGATGAATAAACATATGTTCCAGTTGTATGCAAGTTTACAACAAAGATGATGCTAATAATAAATTAATTATCATTTTGGCATACTGACTACAGAAACGCTTACAAAAGTATAAAACTATCTGTGTAGGGCCATAAGCATAATATTCCCTTACACTGCATGATTTTATCTTCAATCTGTTTTTCACCTTTTCCGTCAAATCTTCTAAGGCATCGCATATTGACTCGACAGTTAAGAGATGTTGATGTTGTATTCGTACGAGAATTGAGCTGAAAAATAAACATTCAGAGGTTAGAATTTCATTGCAATATTTACATTTTGATGTATTGGTGCAGATCTGTCTAATATACATTTACTGTACATCTACGCAAACAAAAGACGTCACGAAGGTGTACAGACGTCTTAAAGACGTCATTTTTGAATTGTGTTTACTGGGGTACTCAACTCGAACAGAAAATAACGTACCTGCAGGGGCCTTTCGATATATATATCCGTTATATAGAGCACGCTCGAACTGTATCATCAAACGATAAATCTTTTCAATAACTACAAGCGTTTGTTTTCAGGTTGTCGTTGTATGCGTTCTGCAACCTTACAACCATCAAACGAAACGTCCAAAGAACAACCATCAATTTTTAACATGCTTGCAGTTTTTTTATCATATCCACGTATCCTTCAGTGTTTCGGACAACAAACCGTCCAGGTTGCTTAAGTAAATTACTCGATATAGTTATGAAATCCTCATTTTCGGCATTAGCCATAACTGATGCTGTTGTTGACCACTTCAACTGCGTAACTGCTGTTATGATCTTGATATAAAAAAGAAGAGAAAGTCCAGATTAAATATAGTTTTTTAAAATTGCGTAGAAGTAGTCAAACAAATTCATTTCAATATGTATACAATAACTCTGTTTGGTAATATACCACTTCTTTCACTTACTATTGCAATTACAATCAATAAGAAAAAGAGAAACGTAAAATTTTACTTAAATTCGAACTTGAATCAACTGAATACTTTGTCCTAACAATATTGAAGTAGTCCAGAAATTTATTTGAATATGTATAACTCTACTTGGTAGTATATCTATATACTAATGCAAATGCGAACTCTCAAGACATGACTATTATTCACCAAGCCAGAAAAACAATTCTCACTACCTCCAGTCACTGGCCCACTCAACACCCAACCCAATTTCGTTTCCATGGCAACTAAACCTTCATTCGAATCGGACTTTACAACTCTATCAGAAATTAACCCCCAATAATAATCTGACCCAAGCAAGACATCCACGTCATCATTCAGACCACAATCAGCGAAATCTAATCCTTTAAAATTTTTACAACTGTCCTTTACAAAACTTATTGGTTGGTTTTTCGATATCTCTAATTTTTGTAGCTTTACAGACTGCGAAGTAGAATGATTAGCAACATGGTCATTTCCAGTAGTATAATTATTAGAGCAACTAGAATGTGTAGTACTTCGTGATGGAAAGTGCTTACTTAAAATTTCTTCGATCAATGTGTGATTTTCTTCAAAATGTAGCTCAAAGTCGGTACTCTCTTGTAGTAAGGTCTCGATTTCTAGATCGTATGTAACTAAGTTCAAAATTTCATCGGTCATTCGTTTTAAAGCTTCAAATTTACGTGTAGCGATTTCAGACAATGATAACAGTTTTCTTCTGTTTTCTTCGTTTATGTTATCTTCGGTGTTATAATTCTCAATTTGTGCGAGGAGAGAATCAATAACTTTTTTACAGCCACTTTTTGAGAATTCAGTTTCGCCGGGATCGTAGTATGGAGTAGAATCGTAGAGTAAAATCGTAGAGTAGAATATAGAGTTAATCATAGTCTAAATTCGGCTCATCGACAGACCATGTAAAAATGTGAGAATAGATAAAAAATAATAGTGTAGCATCAAAAGTGTTCGCTCAGTGGCTGCTCAACGAGAGGTAAAATTATTAAAAAACACGACACATGACCAGAGAAAAACCAGACACCCTGGTGTGCTCATTTGCTCTAGTCACGTGACGTCTGACCTAACATAAAAATAAATAGAAAAAGAGTACATTACGTCACATGTCTTATCGTATTTATTGTAACTTCTTGTATTCTTTTCTATCGTATTTGTCGTAACTTCTTGTATTGTTTTCTTTCGTATTTGTCGTAACTTCTTGTTTTGTTTTGTTTTGTATTTGGTTTAACTTCTCGTTTTGTTTTCTATTGTATTTGTCGTAACTTCTTGTATTGTTTTCTATGGTATTTGTCGTAACTTCTTTACTGTTTTCTATCATATTTGTCGTAATTCCATGTGTTGTTTTCCTTCGTATGTCGAAGGTTCTTGTGTTGTTTTCTTTCGTATTTGTCGTAGGTTCTTGTGTTGTTTTCTTTCGTATTTGTCGTAGTTATTGTATTATTTTCTTTCGTATTTATCATAGGTTTTTGTATTGCTTTCTTTCGTATATGCCGTAGGTTCTTGCTTTTATCAAAACTTCTTGTATTATCTTTGTTTTCCTTCGTATTTGTGGTATCTTCTTGTATTGCTTTCTTTACTGTTTACATTGTAACTTCTTATTTGTGTTTTCTTTGTCTTTTCGTAGGCATAAATTCGTGTAGCTTTTTATTTTATCGCGTGCATAAAACTTCGTTTGATGCATCCTTCGTTCGTGATGTGCGTTAATATTTTATGTTAGACATATTTTTACAAATTTATTCAGGAGCTGGGCCTTTTTCATTATCTTTCCCGATAGAAATCGTTACCCTTTACAGAAGAAAAACTGAAGTTTTCCCCCATCTTTGATTATCCAAAGGTAAATTTAATCTTAGCAGCTTCGTATATGGTCCAATATTTAGCTTCAATAAAATTCTCAGAGCAACCTAGACCCAATTTCCTCGAGGCATCCACAGGCTTCCATTCTCGTTCACACGATCCATAGCGTTCACCACCTGTCTCAGCCCCGCCTTACACAACAAATACCTCACTGCAGGTTAATTTAACTGACAGTAAAACTACTTGCAATGTAACCCTATTATTGAGACGGTTACTGTTACGGCCTGAACCTAAAACACTTAGCCTTTACTAATTGATTAAGCTTGTATTTTAGATTCAGACAATTGAACTCCAGCGATCCTTAATATAACTAAAACACTTACTTTGAGTC
>JAUCNQ010110579.1:0-20155 GCA_032352715.1 Bougainvillia muscus | reverse complement strand
TGACAATCCATGCAGAGGATTGATTTTTGAGGAAATGGCACGACATTCAAAACTGGAACATTTTTGGTAATAAGGAGGAGGAGAATTGGTAGACCAAAGCTATCGCTACGCGATTGCAACTAAGACATCAAATGTTAAAATATGAATAGCATGAATGCTTATTTCGAGAGATAATTCTGTGTAGAGAATTATCTTACTGCCGGTTGCGGGGCAATCAAGACAGTTGTCAAAAGGCTAAGAAAACATCGCAGAGGAAGGATGAGTTTCTACAGCCGTTTAACGGTGGTAGAAAAGCACTTGGAAAAATCCCTGGGTGTTACGTGCCTATAACTTTTAGGCACAGAGTGCAGAGAGACATTCAAGTAAAAACTTATTTTCTTCTCAGCTTGCTGCCATCGAATCTAAAAACAAGGAACGTGGATGTTGCTGTTAATAGGGGGAGGGGCAGGGAGGGGGTCTCAACATTGACGCCAAATGCTGCTAAAAATGACGAAAATTTAATATCAATGCTCCGTAAGAAAAGTGGAAAAAAAAAGCAATTTTTCACCCAGAGAGTCAGAAAATTATAAGAAATTTACGGATTTGAAAAATAACTGATTCAATATATGTTTAAGCACCGCCCACAAAATTTGTGTGGAAATTCGTATCAATTTCATTTAGTAGGAATGTATTTGTGCATACTTTTATTTTACTTTTTGTTTAAAAGTACCGGATGTAGGAGTTGAATATTGCCGAAATTGCGGGACTTAATTGACCGAAAATTTGACCAAATAGCTGAAAATTAAGTCCGCCGAAAATTTTGTCCACCGAAAAACTGACCAGCCGAAAATTAGGCCTTTTAAGGCAGTTTGATAATACCAACTCATAGTTACTGAGTGTGGAAAACCAATTAGATTACGCAGTTTTATGGTCTTGTTTGAGATAACAGTGACAGAGACATTACAAGCTCTATTACTGATGCCAGTGATTGTTTGCATGCAGTCCAGTCTCAATATACTCTATACTTTGAGTATCTTGATAACACAGTATGGGAAGTTTACTTTCTGAAGTGGTTAGAAACTTTAGAAACTAGAATGTTTTTTAAGGAAGAGCATTCTAAGAGCAATCTAAAACGCACTATATGGTTATACCTGAAAATTAAGTTAATTTTTACCATTTTTTTTGGCTGTAGGTCAAATCGCACTAATAATGAATAAAACCCCCAGATTTTTGTTGACTTCTCGGCAATGCCACCTGCCCAGACATCCTACCTCATATTTTTACAAACTACAATGATCACTCGTACTTGTGAGTATAATAAAAATTTATCCCTAAAAAGTGGGTACCTCAAAATTTACGTTGATAATTTGTGTTATTTCTACCTGATTTTTGAGACAATCTCCAAGTATCCATAAAATAATGCACTGCATGGAGGAGAGCTGTTTAGTATTGTTTATGAAGGAAGTCATTGTTTTTATTTTGTCTGGGGCTTGGGCCGTGATAAATTGATTTCATGTTTTGAGTAAACGCATGCATCTTTTTTTTTGATAACTAATGACGTCACCACACTAACCTTCTGCCGGTTTACGACAGTTGGTTAGCACTTCGCTCTACAGCCAGTAGGGTGAAGTTGGTGTTAGTTCGATCTTCACTTCTTACAAGAATAAAATAGCTGGAATCTTGATGATTAGCGATCCTAAAGTTCAAATAAACTCTTAAAAGCCCACATTCATATATATTTTTTATAAAATACGGCTCTCATCTTGTTCTTTTGTAAAATAAAACACCTCCCGCATCCTAGTTTTAAAGAAAGTTACGCAAAACATGAAATTAATTTATCACGACCTTAACGAATTTAACTATACATTTGCAAACATCTTTTCAAAATCCACATTTTTAGACAATAAAAATAGCAAGATCTAATTTCTTCCACCTTGACTTGACCCTTAATTTGTAAAAAAATTCTTTCTGCTAAGAATCCTATATGCAAATGGTCAAAAAAGGTTGGTTAAAACACACTTAGAAAGCTCCTAATATCTGTTACGTGACCACATTACATTAAAGATTGTTGACTCAGTCTTTAAGTATCCCTTTTTTATTCCTTTTCTTATGGCTAAAATAAAAATATCGCTAGCTTGCTAGATAAATTGCATGGTAAATCAGGCAGTTAAAGCAACCAAAAGAATAAACCAGAGAAACACTTACCAGGTGTTTACGCATTAGATTTTCCTTTTTTGTCTTAAGTCTTCGATAACACGCTACTAGGGTTTCCTGACGTGATCAAGCGTATGCTTCTGACTGCATTATGTTTATAACAAATATTACAAGGCCTTGTTTCGTTGAAGGCTAGTAGTTACTCATTGAGTAAGCTTGAATATAAGTCTTCATTAATAGATCTACATGATTTACTGTATCTAAAGATATACTCTGATTTTGATAATATTAATTTTCGCGAACAGGTAATTTTGCGAGTCCAAAAAATTGCATTTCGCGAATTGGCGTACACCTTTTTTTTTATAAGCATGGTGTATTTTGAGCCTAGCCTCAATATGCTTATTTTTTTTCTAGTTTCAGCCTAATTTAATGCTTATATATACCATGCTTATTTTTCAGTTTGAATATTTAGTGATTGTCTTAATACAGTAGTAGCTGTCGTTGTTCAATATCCAAGATTAGTCAAAACAGTTGCCAAAATACATTGTGTTCTTTAATGAAGGAGATGGAAGCATTTTTGATATATTGGACAGTTTTTTTGTTTGATAGAAATAAATACTTTATCAAAAATATATTTCTCATCTTAACCCAGCCTCAGAATATGCTTATGTCATGCTTAGATTTTAAGGAATTTCAGCCTTTATATGCTTGTAAACTTTATGCTTATAAAAAAAAAGGTGTATGTGAAATATTTAGCGAAGATTAAATTTCGCGAATCGTTGAGTTTGACCAAAAATAAATTATGTTATTGGTAAGGAAAATGAAATAAAGACGTTCATCTAAAACACTCTCATTTCTACTCCTAAGTAAAAAACAGAAAAAAGAAAGAACATTTTAGAATGTTCTTTCTTTAAAAAAAAAAAATTCTCTTACATTTCGCGAACGTTAATTTTCGCGAACATTTAATTTCGCGAAATCACGCAAAATTTGGCGAAATTTGCGAAAATTAATGATCGCGAAAATTTATGCTCTTAAGGTATTCCTGTACATTTTTTCATTTAAAGAGTTGAATATCACATTATTATTTTGATGATAAAATAAAGATGGCATTTGTTGTAAAACTCCTAAAGCAAAGTATAGTTGTCGCATTGATGTTGCATTGAACCAATTTTTTTAAAAGATTGAAACTGTCTGTAGAGTTTGTATTGAAAATTGTATCAATTTTTGAACGCCAGTGAAGAGCACAAAGATTCTTCTACTTCGATGTTTACACTATTACGAGGATTTTGGAAATGGTTTTTTCGTAAAGATGAATACTGCATACTTATTGTTGGGCTAGACAATGCAGGGAAAACTACGTTTCTTGAACACACAAAGCGAAAATATGCTACCAAGCCATACCAAGGTATACCATTTGAAAAGATCAGCCCTACTGTTGGAATGAACATTGGCAATGTTGATATGAAATCTGATGTATTAATTCTCTGGGATTTAGGTGGACAATCTGATCTACAGTCTTTATGGGATAAATACTTTGTAGATTGTCATGGTGTCATTTATGTAATTGATTCATCTGATGTGCAGCGATTAGAGGAATCCTATGAGATATTCGAAAATCTTATACGAGAAAAAGAATTACAAGGGGTTCCAATTTTAGTATTAGCCAATAAACAAGATAAATTAAATTCTGTGAAAGTAGAAGCTGTGAAAGAAATATTTAACAAAAGTTCTAAACTACTTGGGAAAAGGGATTGTATGTTAAATGCGATATCAGCATTAGATGGGACTGGTATTGAACAAGGTCTGCAGTGGATGCTGGAGCGAGTAAAAAGAAATTTATTCAGACCACCAAGAGAAAGGGATATTACGTAACAATCGTGCCAAGAAGGAAAATTGGAAAATGATTTTAGTCTAAATGGAAGTTCTCACATACTGGATAGGCTAGACCGTCCACAAAATTTGTTTCCTGGTGTGTTTTTTATGCATATATACTACATTATGCACAGAAACACTTCTTCTGTACGAAATTTGTGGACGGTCTGTTATAAATGAAAGACTTGGCAAGTAATGAAAAATCTTTTTTCTTTGCATTTCTCAAGATATATTTTCATTTAAAGGCTTTCGCCCTGGGAAAGAGGTTGCAGTAGATCCTTAAAGGCGTTGAAACCATGACGTTTTACGTTTACTTGAAAAATGCTGACTGATATGAAATATTTATAACACCAAATTTATATCTCTTCTATCATTAAACTTACCGGGTAGTTCGGGTACCTAAAACTAAACAATTTGAAAGGAAATTAATTTCAAAATAGTAACTGTTTATTAGTCTCAAGTCTATGCGCTTTTTGCTTGCATCATGAAAACGAGGCCATAAGATACTGTCATTCTCTGACAGTTATCATTCTGAATAAGAACTTATAGATTTGATGTTATAAACATTTTCATGTTGTCAGCATTTTTCTGTTGAGCGTAAATGAGATCATAAAGTTTGCATTTTTGCCAACGAAGGTTTTCCTAGGACAAAAATGATACATGCTATTATTTAATGTCTCAATAAACCAAATAAGCTTTTTTGAGATTAAAAAGCTTTTTAAATTACTAGCCAAGGTATTTCATATATCAAAAAAAAATTCTGGGGTTATTTTCCCCTCATAAGTAAAGGGGGGATATAAGTTTCTAAAGTCGCTTGTGCATACTTCTTCGGTGAAATTAATGATCTCACTCGAATGAGATTTTCAATTCAATAATTCTGTATTTGGTTTCAAGAAGGGACTGTCTACAAAATTTGTAAAAGACACTTCATCTGTGATGAAAATGGTACGATTCATTTTCATCCCGGATAAAGTGTCTTTTTGCATGCAAAGTATACACAAACCCACTTCTTCGAAATGAAAAATGAATTTTGTGGACGATCACTTTTTAAATAAGTGTCTTTAATTTCAGCTCTTATTTGCTGATTATTTCTTTAAAATAAGTACACGAGTTTTTATTTTATATCGTTTTATATTTTTTCATTCTTCCATACGGTAAAGTTTATGCCCTCCATACCGTAAAGCCCTCCTTCCAATAAGCACCTCCTTTCGATAATAAGCTCCCCTAATAATCGGAAAACATATATAAAATATATATATCATTTACACCTCATGAGAAGTGTCCCTGTACGTACAGCCACAAAATGTTTGAAACGAATTTATTCAACAGAGTTTTCAGATATGCTGCTTGTACATAGATAATTAGGTTTTATTTTCTCACCGACCATATTACGATCTTCGAAAAATTTAAAATGTCTTTTAGTTTGATTTATTCATATTGTTTTTATAACCTACTATAATTCTTGTATGCAACATGCTTAAGGAGCGTCAACAAAATTCGTAAGGAAATTTATATCAGTTTTCATACAGAATGAGTGTTTTTGTGCATACTTAGTAGTGCATACTTAGTATGCACAAAAACACTTATTCTGTAATGAAGATGGTTCGTCTTACGATACGAATTTTGTGGATGATCCCTTAGGACTTGTCTCAAAATGTTTTCTTTATAAACTCGCTTCATATCATTACATGAAATGATTTGTGAAACGAATCAAAATAAGTTTTTGAGACGAACCTTTACACGCTCATGTTGTATTACATACACGTCTCTTCACTTACATACAGTATCAGAAGAAGTGTCTTGGTGCATAAAAAATGACACTTCTCCTGACGGAAATTAATATGATTTCTCATGAGAATTATACATGTGGTCCTTTAAATAATGTGTAAGTCCAACGTCTGATTTATTAGACTACCTGGTTATAGTTTTTCCATTCTCTCGATCCATCTTTGGCTTGAAATTATTTTATATGCAGCTATTGAGAATTATGAATATTCATAATTTTTATTATTTCCTTACGAAATGGTCTAATTTTAGGGACCGTCCAGAAAATTGATATTGTGCCATGTTTGTGCATACTTAGTTAGGAACCTCTCAAAAATTTGCACAATGACCCTTCTTCTAAGATGAAAATGAAACGATTTGTGAAGCGGATTAAAGCGAATATTTGAGACAAACCCTTACTATGCACAAACACTCCTGTATAAAAATTGCCACGAATTCCCATACGAATTTTGTGGACGGTCCCTTAGGTGTCTAGTGTCTGATAAATTCGCCATACAGGATGAAACAAAATGAAACCATTTGAATTGACCTCACCTGTAAGAATTTAATAAAATCTTTTCTGTACCAAAGTGATTTCAAAGTGGTAAGTAATATTTCAGTGAGATACTTTAACCCCTTTGTTGTTTGCTTTGAACTAGTCTGTTCGAAATAATTGTTGTTGTTTTTAGCTATTTTTTTTTTTTATTCAATTTCATTTATTGGAAATATATGAATTTTTAAATAGATCAAATATTAAATATAGCACCATTATTTTCTCAGTGCCTAAGGGTTCGCTTTAATTCGGTTCACAAATCGCTTCATTTTCACCTCAGATGGAGTGTGCACCCCAATACCACTTCTGTCTGAGATGGAAATTGACAGGAATGAAGCGAATCAACAAAGCGAATTCTTGAGACGGTTCCTTAAACAGCATCCGCAAATTTCGTCAAGCAAATCGTACCATTTCCATCACAGAAGAAGTGTCTTTGTGCGTACCAAAGTATAAGACACTCCTTCTAAATGAAAATTGATACGAGTATTTTGAAGTGAATATTTCGATTATGATCTCTGACTGCGAATTTATTAAAGGATCATATAAATTTTCATTCAGAAGAAGTGTCTTTGTACATACTTAGTATAAAAAGTCAATAAAATATAATATGACGCCACCCGAAAAAATATAGTCCATATATTGACAGTTTCACAAACATAATGCAGTGGTATTGCCTCTTTATCGGCAGTTACAGCAAAAAGTCTCTTTGATTGTTCATACGTTAGTGCAGTCCAAAATTATCTTCACCCTTAGTACACAAAGACACTTCTTCTGTGATGAAAATAAAACGATTTGTGATGAGGGTTTTTTGTAGAGTTCCATGGGACATACCATTATACTGAAAAAGTTGCTCATTTTGCTTATTTTGCTCACGTTTTTGGCAAGACAATAGGATGACATTGTATTGTATTGTTTTATAGACCAATCTGATAAATAGTAATCACAATAATCACATTGTGCAACTTATACAATATAAGTCAGACTAGCTGAAAGCAGCTGATTGAGCGAAGAAATGAAGAACCGTTTCAAAAATTCACTTCAGAACTCGCTTTATTTGCATAAAAGATAAAGTCCTGGACTGTGTATTAGAAAGTAGAAAACGCTTCTCCTAAGCTGTAATTACCCGAGTTATATAAAGGAATTTTTTAATACGGCTGTTAAAAGTTTCGCCTCAAAAATTCTGTTTTACAACTTCGCTTTACATATTTCTTTCATTCTTATCCATTGGCATGCGGGAGAAGTGTCCTTATACATACTTTGTATTCACAAAAACACTTCGTATGTACCATCAACAAAAATCATATCGCAAATCCTACCATTTTTATCATAGAAGAATGTTGTCTTTGTGCATACTAAGTATGCACAAAGACACTTTTCTGTATGAAAAGTGAAACTTACTTCGATACGGAATTCGTTGACGATCCCTTATGAAATGAGAATGAAACGATTGTAAAATGAATGTTTGAGATGAAACTTAATATTTATTTCTGCTTAGAAAAAATACCATACTATGTTCTGTATGCAAGAAAAATGAGTGATACAGAAAGCATCAAAGAAAAAGTCAACGGAGTGAATATTGCTACAGAGGAGAACAACACCAATGTTGTGAAGCGAAAGAAAAATTTAAGTATTGGTGATTATTTCACTAAGCGAAGAAAAATGTCTTCAACCAATGGTAAGTTGTAGTTTTGATGACACTAGTTTTCTTAGTTAATATATTTCTTTAAGATCGATTTGTAGACACTGGTCTGTTGTCTTTGCTGCCTTATTGTCTAGCAAAGAATCTCTATAACTTTAATGTACTTTTCGAAAATATTAAAATGCTCTCCTTCTTTTTATGATTTATGGACCTAAAATACGAGTACTGCGATTTTAAATCTATGTAATATTATAGTTGTTTTGAGGCGAGCATGGTTTCAATATAAATAATTTAGTTGTTTCTCCTTCCCTTTCTTCCCTCCAAGGTATAATATATTATTAAACTTCGCAGACTTATGATACAAAAAACAAAACACCCCTAGTGTTCGATAGTGTGTTCAGATATTTTAAACTGTAGTCGAATGAATTATTTTTTTAATAAGGGGCCGTCCACAAAATTCGTATCGGAAATCGAAAGATTTTTATTATAGAAGAAATGTTTTCGTGCATACTTCATACGAATTTTGTGAATTTTTATCATAGCCTTTAGTCTTGGAACCCCTCTTAACATTACGATCAAATCCTCATAAACAGAAGTTAGCATGTATGAACGTGGTGGCCATTTTGAGAACATTGTTGATGTAGCAGTATTACGGTAGATCTCTTCTACATCTTCTCTCTAGACCACCCAGATGATCCTGACAAACGAAGAGAGCTACTAGCAGCTGCTGCTGAAAAACGTTTAAAAAAACCTCTACCTGCTGCATTTACTGAAAGTGAAGCTGAAAAACGTTTAGCAGCTATATCAACCAAAGTGATTCAGAGGGAAGACTCAACAAGCGATGATCATATCGCTCCAACTCCGTTGATAAACACCGACGATGCAAACGAAGGAGCATCAGTTAGTTATATAAACAATCACGAACCAGTGAAAGTTGAGATCCCCGTTCATTTTAATCGTTCACATCTATGTTCCGATGTACTACCAGCTTTAACACCAAGCAACAAACATTCCATTCTGTTCCGTCCACATGTTATGCCCAACAAAGTTCCTAAACCTTATCCTGATACATATAAAGATCGATGGGATAAATATCATGTTAGAATGCCTTGTTCACCCGAAAATCTTTACCCTACTTCTAATAAGCAAATTCAAAAACGTTGGGAACTGATCGAGGCAACATTGTTACAGCCATTCCATACGTCTCATGATCTTGAGGAAGCTATTTTAGTGTATAATCATCATTATAAAGACAAGTGGAACTTTGAATCATGGCATAGTTACTGTAATATCCAACTTACCTCTGACGAACGTGATGAACTCTTTGGTACTGTATTGCCAAGTATGGTTAAATTGGCCCTGCAGCTCCCCAATATCGTCACAACTTCACCTAAATTATTACAAAGAGGTAAACCGCTTAGCATAACCTTTACGCAAAATCAAATCGCAAGTCTACTAGCCAATGCATTCTTCTGTACCTATCCAAAACGGAATTCTCTAAAAAC
This sequence comes from Bougainvillia muscus, assembly GCA_032352715.1. Lineage (NCBI taxonomy): Eukaryota > Metazoa > Cnidaria > Hydrozoa > Anthoathecata > Bougainvilliidae > Bougainvillia > Bougainvillia muscus. The sequence continues at coordinate 10,689 of JAUCNQ010110579.1, read as the reverse complement.
ATCGGAATATTCATCGTACCCAGATATAAATTTCAGTAAACTGTTTCGTGGTATCAAAGACGTAGTGAATGATGTGAAAACAGAAAAGTTAAAAGCTGTACTCAATTACTTCAAACAAGTTGTGAATGATATGCCAACTGGCACGGTAACTTATACTCGACATGTACTTTCAAACGAAGATACACCAACGTGGGAGACATGTACTAAAACATTTTCTGATTTATACGTATCGTCTGAAGGTACCATTGAAGATAATGCTGATGGGCTTCTACAAGTAGACTTTGCGAATAGAATGATCGGAGGTGGCGTGGTTGGAGAAGGATGTGTTCAAGAAGAAATACGCTTCCTAATGTGTCCAGAACTGATATTAAGTCGGTTGTTTACGGAAAAACTCGAACCAAATGAAAGTCTTGTCATTACAGGCGTTGAACGTTTTAGTTCGTATTCTGGCTATGCTCAAACATTCAAGTACAGAGGCTCGCATATTGATTTTACATCACGAGATCGCTGGGGAAGACGTTATACACAAATCGTTGCAATTGATGCGCACGTGTTTCATTGTTTCAATGATCAAATTAACCCAATGTCTATGAAAAGAGAACTTAACAAAGCCTACTGCGGTTTCAGAAACGACACCTTGCCTGTTTCACAAAGATCGGCAATTGCTACTGGTAACTGGGGGTGTGGGGCATTTGGTGGTGATGTTTATTTAAAGTCTTTACTGCAACTCATGGCAGCAGCTGTAACGAACCGAGACATGGTTTATTTTACATTTGGAGATGAGACATTTTCTAAAGAGTTAAATGAAATGCATGATTTTTTACAAAAATCAAATATGTCTGTGTGTAATTTGTGGCATATGTTGATACGCTATCGTCGAGAAGTTCTCAATAAAAATAAACATGTAGAAATGTTTCCATACATACGTCAAGTATATGGTGATTATACCAGTGAAACAGACGATGAATCCACATCAAATATAGACGAAAACCCACTGGAAATACGTGGCATACCATGTGAAATACCAGACGACATGGATCCGCCCTCTCCGGATTATATAGCAAATACTCCGTAACATTTTAACGTTTTTCAACTTGCAAGTGTGGTGGTACGAAAATTGAAAATAATATTTATGATAAAGAAATTTTTGTGCTATCTAATCTGCTAGCGAAAAACTGCTCTGCGTATTTAGTTTTACTGTTTACTGCCGATAACAAATATACGACTAAAATTGTTTTGCTTATGTTTATTCATCAGCAGTAAAAAAGGTTTCGCTTTAGAAATTCGTTTCGTTGGTATAATATTTATCTCAGATGGAGTGGCATTGGACATACAAAGTATGCCCAATGACACTCCATCTTAGATGAAATGAAGCGATTTGTGAAGCAAATTTAGGCAAATTTTTGAGACGAACCCTTAGGTAAAATTACGCAAGCCTAAATGTATTTATTCTGTCATATCAATTTGACCTGGACTAGACTAGATTATTTTTCTCTGGATTGTAACTTCAAGAGAAATACCACGGGTTACCAAAGGTTTGTTAACATGGTGAAGATTATTTTTCATTGATTTTGTTGGTGTGAGATAACAATGTGATAACATAATTTTAGAATACTTTAAGAGGAGAAACTATCGCGAGTAGAAACTTTCGCAAGGGAAAAAAATCGCGAAATATTTGGGATAAACTTTCGCGAATAGATGCTTACCAAATAATTTGAGGGAATAAACATTCGCGAATGGTTACCTTTTCATTTTCAAAAAACAATCGAAATTAATTATTTTATTACAATTTTCGATAGTCTTAGATCAAAAGTAAGCTGCTGTAAAAAGTTTAGAACATTTTGCACATTTCTCGAACCTTCAAAAAACTTTCGCGAGCATAAACTTTCGCGAATCGATCGATATAGAATTTTTCGATATTCGCGAAATTCGCAAAAGCTTCTACTCGCCTATTATAAGCCCATTACAGAACGAAAAATAATATACACCATATTCTATGAAACTTTGGTGAACCTTTGACTCTTCGGTCTCCTTAGACTTGTTTTTGGTGCTAAGGGTTAGATTGGTGTGGATATGAGCGTTAAATTATTCAGTTTTCAACCGTAGTAATAAAGATAAATGCCCAAATAGAATTATAACATGGTTTTTGAATTGTATGATGTTTGTATGTAAGTGGGTGAAGTATGACGCATCCATGGACTAAAGAAAAATGAAAAGTCTATACCCGGCTACAAATGGAATTACGTACTAAATCAAAACCTTGAAAACTTTGCTTTGGTATATATATACTTTGGGGCATTTTTGGACGCGTATATAGCGGTCTTATGCAAAACTTTATAAGATTGCAAAGCTTTAAAAGGGTTCGTCTCTAAAATTCGCTTAAATTTTGTTTAAACTCGCTTCACAAATCGCTTCATTTTCATCTAAAATGGAATGTCATTGGGCATACTTCGTCTGAGATGAAAATTATACCAATGAAGCGAATTTCTTAAGCGAATTTTTGAAACGAACCCTAAATTCTGTTCATTCTTATCACTTTCATTCAGAAAAAAAAGTTTTGAATGTGAATATCGTATGGAAATAGATACGCTTATTTTGCAATTTTTCGTTTGATTACGCTATACATTCAAGGGATGTTTTTTTAAGTTGACGTTTAACCTTGAGATGATTTCGAAATATTGCTTACACACAACCATTAAAACTCGTCGTGGAAATCAATGTTTTAATAGTTTGATATGACGAAGTGATAAATTTCTTTATCAAAGTGACACTTCGTCTGCACAAGCAGCGATATGAGATAGGATAAAACGAATTTGTAAAGCGACGAACCCTTAAAACGTTTATACTCATTTCTAACGTTCCAAATAAAAGAACAAAATTGTAGATCTGATTATGGTTTTTTTTGTACCCCATCTCCCTTTATGACCCTTCTCGCACTACCAGGGCAAATCCCGATATATGATATAACCATTAACCTTTAATAACACAGTCACTAAGTGGACTGACTCTCTGTAATTCGGAAGAACTCCATAGTTCGAACAAATACTACGAGGCCGTGAAATTCACAAAAGTGAATAATTTTGGGAAAAGTGAAGAAGTTTATTTCCGACGAAAAGTTTTTAAAATAGGCTAGATTCTTTTAGACCGGGCTGTGAATAGGGGTATCATAACCTTTTGAGGGAATTCGTGTCATACATGTATCTTATAAATTTTAACTATGCTGATTTCAAAAATTGGATGTTACATGGGCTGATTCCGGGGCAAAATGTCCCGTTTTGGCCGTGTAAATAAAGGACCAGATATTACTTATCAATTTAGTCAACCTCGTCCCCAGGGCTTTTCGCTTTTTTATTATGAGGAGAGAAAGCAGAAAGTTCTGCTTTCTCTCCTCATAATAAAAAAGCGAAGAGCCCTGGGGACGAGGTTGCAATTTAGTTAGAAAATCATACTTCTAATAGAAATAGAACGTTTTTCCCAATCAAATGACTCAAATATAAAAAAGAAATGCTGTTCGATATCTGGCGTAGTGAACACGGTTAGTAGCAAAACATAATGCCATCCAGCTGTCCCAGATGGATATCCGATTGTTGAAATTGATTGTTTTGATAGATAGTTGTAATGCATGTTGACAGTCAATTAACTGGACATATGTCATTTTGAGCAGTTTTACCTAATTCTCCCATGAGAGCTTTTTGAATGGCACCATCAACTTGAAAAACTTGAAAAACGCTTTAACGCCCTTGTCTTGAAGTATATCAGTTATACTTTCATCGTTTATGGGCAGTAGATGGATCCTGCACAAATGCATGTGAGGATTTTGAGACGTTTATAAATGATAAAGTTGACAGGGACTATGACTTTTAATTCATATGTAAAAACTGCATCCGAAGAATAAGAAGCCAATTGAAGGAAAGGGAGAAAAATGAACTTGCTTTCATTGAAACTAGACAATTATCAGCTCAATACGTTCGCACAAACAAACAACCAGCCCGTTGTAAAAAAGAAACTTCTCCTGAATGCGGAAGATTATCCTGTAACAAATTCTCTATGTATATTCAGCAATTATCCAGCGCAAATGAATAGGGATGACAGTATTGAAAAGGTGAGTAATCAACGTCCTAGTTTTCTGGATCCACACATAGATTAGGAGAGTTCACGCAACCTCGTTCCAAGTTCTTCTTAGCGACAAGAGACGCTGGGAGCGAAGTTGGTAAAAGTAAGCTCGTACCCAATGACGTCGTAAAAACGTTGTTAGGACGTCAGTTTTGAAATTTCATATGCTGTGTAATCAGTCGGTAAATTGGATCACCCAGTTAATTTAAATGTGGATTAAGCACAGCATCGTTCCCAGAAATTCTGCGGTGTCCAGATCAGCTTTTTAGTTTATTTTTTTTAGTTTATGGTTCCAGGAGGGACCTAAATAACATCCGTGTAATCAAATCTTCGGAAAATTTCGGAAAATTAGCCTCGACGTAGCTGGATTGTGAATGCTCGTCACTAAACCCGGCTACCGTCAGTCTAATGGAATAATACATACCCCTTTTTCTCCTATAGCCTTCAAAGCCTATCCGTTTTCTCTTTTCTGAATTTGTAGAGATGAAAAGCTTGAGGTAGAGATCATAGGGATTAAAGCAAATGACATTTGAGTGTTAACGTGAAAACACGGCACAAATGATAAAGTTATTAGCTGAAGGAAATATACGACATTTGGTCAGACGGTTATTGAAATCATCTGAAGTAAGAGACCATGTCGTAACGTATATTGCAAAGTATGTAGAGGATGAAGCCGCAAAATTAACTTCCGCAAAAAGTCATCGTAATCGTTGATCCGCAAAAATAACTTCCGCAAAATTCAATAAAAATCTAAAATCCGCAAAAATAGCATAAATTATCAGACTTTCCCTTTATTTTGCATATTGTTTTTACTTTTATTGACCATCCCTCCGCAAAATTAAATTCCGCAAAAAGTCTATAAAAATCTGTAATCCGCAAAAATTAATTCCGCAAAATTCGCTGTTTTGGGGGCTTTCATCCGCAAAAATAAATTCCGCAAAAATTTCTTCCCGCAAAAATTTCTTCCCTTAAGGTACATCCACCAGCTCTAGCACTCGCTACATCAGGATTTTGTAAACAAAGACCAAGAGATTGTTTCCTCGTATTGTTTTTTCCAGCCATCAGGTCTTTTCGAGAAGTTTTTATTACTAAACATTTAACTTATGGCTTTGTAAATTCGTTTAGGATCTTCTTCTACACTACCTTCAACAAACTGCTAGCTGTGTATGTAGTTTTAACCATGCAAAATATTTCAAACGTAAACGATTGCTACAGCCATTAAATCGTCTTGTTTTCCACCAAATGTTATACCAGGAAGTTATCCAGAAGCTGTGAAGCACTTTTACACGCACATAAGATTCATTTCGTAGCTTATTTCAGCAATTTTATATCTTGTTTTTCATAGATCTTCCCTAAACTGGTTGTTTTAATGGCCATGTTTACATTTTGATGCTCTCTAATTAGAGTCTAGACCCCGACCGGGATGACGTTATCGCAGTAAGCTCAATCGGTGTATAAACTGAGCAACCTCGATCCCACGGCATTTTGTATCTTTCTGATTCTTTGGATTTAGATAGTTTGGCAATAAATAAAATAACAATGATAATAATAGTAATAATAATAATAAAATAATAATACCTTGCACATCAATTAGAAATTAATAGTGCTTACTGGATACAGTAAAGAGGGTAAAAAAGAAGAATAAGAGAAGAAGAAAGGTTAAAAATTTAAAAAAAATTGCAATAACGATTCGGCGGGTTGTATCGCTCTGTATTAACCTGCCATACAGCAAATTTCGGCCAATCAAAATGCTTATCGGGTTCATCGCCCTATCATCATCATAAACATCTATTCGTAAAGTGATTTACGTATGTATAAAAGTTATTTTGTTTGTATGAAAAAGAGTGAATATAAACTAACTTAATGTAGCATGTGTTTGGAGAATGTACATTTAATGAAAGAAAAGACCTTCGAAGTGTGGATCCGTGAGTGGATTACAGCTTTAATGTACACTGAATGTTCTTGTATTTTATCATAACAACCTACATAAATCTGGAGTAGAACTCTAGATTTTAGCAGGTTTTTTGATCAAAACGTTAATGGATTATATGAGTTTCCATGCATCATATGATGGTTGTTGAAGGTTAAAATAGGGATATTTTTCTGTCTTTCCATAAATCTGATGTTCCTACAGTATCTAGTACTGATCCAAGGAATTTACATTTTCTCCATTCCTCTGTTGCTTTGTTGATGATATATTTCTCCGTTTTCTCTTTGTTCATCGATAACTGTCTGGTTGCCACTTTTGATGGTAATATGGTATTTGTTTTTTCAGAGTCCTCGTAGTCGGCTGTTATTTGAGCAATGTCATCTGCGTATTGTAAGCCGAATGTGATGTGATTGAATGGTGTTTGTTCTATATAATTGTGATCTTGATGGTGTTGTATTGATATCTTACAGTACTCATGTTCGTTGTAAGTTACACTATATAGGGTTTTTGAAAGATAGAATGTGAATTCGTTTGCAGACATGCAATCTCCTTGCGGTGCTCCAGTATCTGTTTTAAAATATTTCCCGACTTTGTTCCCACATTTAGCTGCCAATTTCACCTTTAGTAGTAGATTTTCTAAGTGGAGTTCATCTAGTTGAATCCCTGTCGAGAGGTTGTTTATTAAGGTTTTACTATCGATGGTGTCAAATGCCTTACTCATATCGTGGAGTGTGAGATAAACGGATTCGTATAGCAAGAAGTTTTCGTAGGACTTAAAGAAGAACTATTGGTCGAAGATTTTGAACAGGACCCTTTTGTTTTTCCAGTTTTTTGTAGTGCGAATAGAAGACCTTGAATTAGTTCTTGAGGGTAATCACCAGTGGTTGCTGTTTGATTGTATATACTGCTTACCATATCTAGAACTTCATCTGGTGCTAATTTCATCATTTCAGCTGTTATTTCGTCACAATCATAGCTATTGTTTTTTTTTAATTTAGATATGGCAACCTTTATTTCATCTCAGGTGAATGGTGTAGTCATTGCAGTTGCTTCGAGGTCTGGTAGTTTCTCAGCTTTTTTGTTAAACTATCCTTCAAAAAAGTTTGCTATCAGTTCAGTGTGTTCGTCTTCGTTTGCTGTTAGTGCCGATTTTGTATAGTTCTATGTTGTCATTATACGTATTAGAATTTATGTGCGTTTCTGAGAGCGATAAAATGTCTATCTTAAGAAAATCTTTTCATAAAATTTTAACCTTGTCGATGTTATTTAACAAACCTCTTACATTGTGATGAAATAATTTTGCTCCTCTTTGACTTGATAGTGTCTCTAACTCGGGTAACATAGGTCCAGGATCAGTTTCTACATCTCCAGCAAGTATTAGTAAAACACACACGTGATTATACCGAGCAACACGTGAAAAGGACGACTTGTTAGTCTTATTAACCCATAGACACAAGCTGGTGTAATTACTTTCTTCAGATAACACGTCTTTGAGGTCTAGACAAATCCCAATAACATCGGAACTAAAACAAAACTTCTTTCTAGCCATGAAACATAAAATTATTCCATAAAGTAATGGAAAGAGTCGGAACACATTCTTCCGCCTCGCTGCCGCCATTATTAATATCATGGCCATATCATGATAGCGTTGCAGCCAACACACTTAAATTTATAAACGACTTTTAAACGTAAGGCTCTACTGACACAGTCCTTGAATTTGAAAAAACTAGGAAATTCTACTACTACATTTAAATATGTCACGCAATTTGCAACTAGGTAAATAAATAGAAAACATTTTAGTCAGACGTGTTCTTATTCTAAGCGATTCAGTCCCAAAGTATGGTAACACAGTGGAAACGACATCTGTCACTTTGTGCACATTGTTAAGAATTTTTTTTTTTACATCTGTCAACAAATCGTGACGGGTATCCATTTTGTAACAGAATGCCTACTATGCTTATGGTTACTAACCTCAACATGAAACTTTGAAAAGTTTGAAACAATGCAAAAAATGCGATTGGTTAGTGTGAAAACATGTCCAATTTTGTAATGTTTTGGCATAAAACTACAGAAGTTGCAGTAAACTCCGCTGAAAGTGGGTTTACGATAAACAAGTGAACATTATGTTGTGAGAAGGAAACAGGCAATAAACTTCCGTTTTTGGATGTTCTTGTTCAACGTGGGTTGGGGGCTTGGGGGGTTTGGGGCTTGGGGCTTGATGGTGGTAATTACTGGTTATAAAATACGTTGTATATGTAACAGAATTATCATTCTGATGATAGTCGCAGTGAACGACTGAAACGTCACTAAAAAATGGAATTGTCAATGTGATTTCGTCTTTACCCTAATGATCATAAAGATACAAATTGCCCTGGGTTCGAGGGTTGTAAACGGAGCAGTGAGGCACGAAAGGTGGCATGGCAAATTAGCTACGCCAATCGAACTTACTAATAAAGCGTGAATGCAGAAGGCGCTGAAAGTACTAGGTATAGTATACTACCAGATGCTATTTATTTTGCAAGTTTATCATTCGATGCATCTAGTCGATGCCTTTACAGTATTTGGTTTTCGACACCTTCATATTTTAAATAGGGTAGCAGTACCAGTCGTGTACTAGTTACCACAACTCAACGGGGCATCGTGCGGCACTGTTGTTCGGGAATGGGAAATGAGGCTGAAAACGAGAGGAATTTATGCCTAGGGCTACAAAAAATGCCAGAAGGGACCATCCATTTATTGCGTACGCAGTCCCTTCACTCCTGGCTCTGCTCTGCCAGGCTGACTTGTTTTTTTTAACAGTTTTTGAATCTTTACAAAAAATGTTCCCTCTCCTAGCACTGTGCACAATATTTCTGCGGGTCTAAAGTGGAAAATTTTGGGCAGCCTACCTAACTCTATGACCTCTAGCATTTTCACTAATATAACACTTTATCTGAGGTGAAAATGAAGTGATTTGTGAAGCGAATTAAAGCACAGCAGCTGGGTTGTTGATAAATAACATGCACCAAAATCACACAGAGAAAAACTTGGAATCCGAATTGGGTGAACTTACTTTTACTACATGTCGGATTCCAATAATAACGTTGCACCCAGAGCATTTCTGGCAACATCGCGGTTCCCATTCTCGGCGCTCCTATACCGGATGAATTTCGACAACCTTGTTCCCGGGGAAATTTATCTCTTTTTGATTAAAATTGCAAAACAACTAAGAAATATAGACATAAACCTTCCTGGCTGAAATTTGATTTTACAGTGAACGATTTCCCGTAAAAATGAGATACTTTACAACTTTAGTCTTATTCACACTCAGAGATTACTTTCAGTGGCCAATCTTTGTGCCTATTGTTCTTTCTTCTTTCTTCTTGGGTCACTTTCTACGTGGGATGTTTGTCTTACTTATCTTCTAGAGTACTTCCATAAATTTCCAAGAAGCCTCAACCTCGTACCCAGGGTTTCTTGCAGGTTAAAGAGAAGACCGTCTTAAAATTCTTTGAAACTTTTATGCATTACATGCCGAACGGGTTATGACTACAACAATTAGTGGTATTCATGGCGTTGCTCTATTTTTTAATAAAGAAGACTGTTTGTTTCGAAGTCTATGTAAACATTATCCAACTATGTATCCATATCCAACATTTTACATCTAGAAATGCATATCCATATGAAAGAATCAATAATACTACTGCATTGAGTAGTGTTATCAATTCAGTATTCACACGGCGTAAGAATAATGTTTTTATACCAAGCAACCTGCCGCGCTCTCCTGTAGAACTCCAGAGTTTTGCAGGTCGCTAAAATAGGATAGCATAACATCTTACCGAATGACATGTGTTGAATAGATTCCCCTCAGATTCCAGCCTCGTCTCCAGAGGAAAGAGGTTGAATAGATTCAAAATAGCTGTATTAAAATAGAAGGAATCTCTTAGTTGATAACTTTCAAGTGAAACTTGAAATAAACAAAACTGGTGTGCAAATTGGCTAGAACAAGCAGATTCGTTATGTGTTGAATTGGAACACATTGTTAACTAAAGTGTTATAGGATCTGATAATAATATGGAAGGTTAACCTAATTTAGTAAAAAAGAACATTAGAATATAGTTACTTAAGACACACGTACAATATCACATACAATTATCCCTACTATATGGTTGTTGAAAAACACCCCTACCATATCCAATACTTCTTCTTCTTACCTTTTTCCCTTTCCCAGCATCATAACTGTTGGTTTTGATAGCACTTTAAATTCCTTTTAAATTTTAAATCTGCCCTTCCGGCACATGTTTCTAGGCAATGCTTTTTTTAAACAATGAATCAGCTAATATATCGCTTCAATATGAGTTTCAAATCAAACATGTTCAATTTGAATTCTTATATTGTAGCATATTGTATACAAGTGGTGGCTACAATATACTGTTTTTGGGTAACCACAGGCAATGAAATTTTAGAAACTAAAACTGAAACTGAAACTGAATTTACATATATTTAGGCAGACAATTGTACAAGGTTTTATAGAAAAATAAATAAATGATTGATGTACTATCAATTGTCAGCCCAGAAACCACTAACAACAGCATTGCTATTGGCGCTAGGGCCACCGTTGACATTACATAACATCACAAGTTACTTCACAATAGCACAGGACTGAG
>JAUCNQ010110568.1:0-11734 GCA_032352715.1 Bougainvillia muscus | reverse complement strand
AATAACACTTCATCTAAGATGAAAATGAAGCGAATTGTGAAGCGAATTTAAGCGAATTTTTGAGACGGTCCCTTACCATTTATCCTATATAATATGTATATATCATCTTTAATCATTTCGTTTACAACTCAAGAGATTTGCATATAAACAAATTGTTCGAGAGAAAACCTTTAGTACGGTATGGGTTTGTTCAAAAGATAGATCATGATAGATCTAAAATCATCTTAATAGGCTAATAGCTGCTCGTCTTATTGCGTGGCATTTTGTTTCGAAAGCTTTGTGAAGATAATAAAACATAGCATATATATATATGCTGTTTTATTTTACTGTGCGATGAGAGATCACACTGGTGGAAACCCATATATACATATAGGACTAGGAAACTAGGAAAAGATCACTCTAAATTGTTTATAAATGTAAGAAGTTCAAGGTTAAGAACTAAAACTTTTTTTATCTCTCTTAACGCTGGGTTTCCACCAGTGTGATGATCTCTCATCGCACAGTCACCACATTGCACAAAAAACATCGAGTTGATGGAAATGTCAATGCGGTGAAATTAGATGTTCTCATCGCATCGATATTCATCGCGAAATCTCATCGCAGCGATGAACAATCTCCAAGGGTGCCACTTGATCACCACAGGTGCTCTATAGAAATTTAAAGTGAAGATTTTAATTTCTTTAAACCACGTTGAAAACATGCTGCAAAACATTTGCTCTGGAAAAGTATTTTATTTACGAACATATCTGCAAAGTGAAAACAGTCTGAGGAAGTCAGAAAATATCGAATATACAAAGTCTTTCGAAGGTTGCAAAGAGAAAACGAGATGTCAGAATGCTTGGGTTGCCTTTGGAACAGCATTAGGGATGTGTGAAGTCCATTAAATTTACATTCAAATCCTTACAAAATAATAATTATTGGATACGTTGGGTTTTGCTTTGTCTAGTAAATTTCATATCCAGTTTGTCAGAGCGTTCTGAACAAACGTAGAGAGGGGTACAATGTGCCCACTCAAGTACTGGACATCCCCACAAAGAATTTAGTAGGAAGAAACTTCTGAAAAATTCAATAATGGGATGTAAATCATTTTCTCATCGCATAATTATACCACCTGTTGGGCATATTTTTCATTGTTGAACCATCGCACAGTCATCACGTAATTATTTTGTGATGAATGTGTGACGAGTTCATCGCACTGGTGGAACTCCAGCTATATACGACCAGACGTTTCTGTAAATCTTACCAAGTTTTCCACTAGTGGAAACATCAATCTAGCCGGATTATTCCAACCTCCAGCCTTTATTTCGACCCCTGAATTAGAAGGAAAACTCTTTCAAAACACAAACTTACAGTACTAAAAGCCCAGCATGATCCACACTGTCCTTGGTTTTTCACTGGAGTAACATATCCTTGATCTCTCCAATCAACAGTATCTGGAACAGTGACATGGCTTGCCTTCAAAAATGTTGATCCTGTTTGGTTTGCTGGTTTACGGTAACCATTCATTTTAGCTTGGAATTCAGTGTTGGTCATATCGCCGAAATGATTCATACGTAAATAAAGATTATCGCTTTGTTGGTTAAACTCTACAATTCTTCTCAAATTATCGGACCAAATGGTGTAACGAACTTTTTCTTCGTAAATGTCATTATAAGCTTTGTTGTGTGCTGATTTCCAAATTTGCCACGATTCATCTTTAATAAAATCTTTCTCAATGAAGTAGTCCTTTTCAATGGTCATGGAGAATGCTACCCCAACCATACAAAGTGCCAACACCAACTTCATTTTGCTGTAAAAGAAGTGAAACAGTAAAAAATAGAATGTTTTATACTTCATAAGTATGTCAAGTTTAAAACATTCTTAAACCATGTTATTTTTCAGTGTTTGATACTACTGGTGATCCAAGTGCATGTGGAATTGGTAGTGAAATTTTCTTAAAAATTTAATTGAAAATTCGTTTCAACATTTTTAGTAGAAAAGGGAACCAACATCAAACCTGTACTGATTTGGCTGACCAATGATAATAATTTGTTGATTTTTAAGAGGGACTATCCATTCACTAAAACAACCTTGGCGCAATGTTATTACAACGTTTAATGTTGTAAATACGTTGCTATAACGTTGTTTTAGTGTGGCTAATCCATTACCATAACGGCAGTTAAATGCTGGCTTTACAATCATGCTACTTAGTTACTTTAATAGGATTAATTTTTCGCGGACGCCAAATTTCCGATTTTTCTAGCAGATTTAATTTAGCAGGAAACTAATTTCTTTTGTGTCATTTCGAAGGCTTTTAATTTCAACAAAAGAAAAAAATTACACAATTTAGTGAATACTGCGCCTTCGTTTGTGCTAAAATAGTACAAATACAGGTTCAAGTGCCCTATTAGAGCCAACAATAAGAAGAAATCTAAAAGAATTTTTGCGGTGTCTGATTTTTGAACTTTTGAACTTGAATTTTTGAACGCAGATTTAATTTCGAGGACAGCAAAGTCTTGGGGTTTTCACGCAGATTTAATTTCACAGGATATGCCAAAATCCGCAAAAATTAATCCTATTAAGGGACCGTCTTAAATTCGCTTCAAAATTTGCTTCATTCCTAATAATTTTCACCTCAGATGAAGTGTTATTGTAACACTTACGTGTTACAATAACACTTCATCTAAGGTGAAAATGAAGCGAATTGTGAAACGAATTAAGCGAATTTTTGAGACGGTCCCTAAGGTAGTTGCGGCTTACTTATGTCAAAGATATCTTCAAAGGAAGTATGGGCAAATTTTGCAGCTGATATTTGGCATCTGGCCTACACCATGTCCTTAGTATACGATCCATTTTCTCAAATTTCCATTGCAATAAGTTATAATAAAACTGACCTATAAGAAATACTAATATTTCCACTTTATTTTAATGGTCAATAACTGCGGCTGCTGATTGTTTTTGGGGTTCAAAATGTGGCTTACATTTTTTTTAAGAGTTTTTCACTTTATCAAACTCAGCCACACAAAGCCACCTTCAGTCACACCCAGACACACACAAAAATTAATTTATGCGTGGACCTCTTTCATGCTGTATGTTATCCATTAATGTTTTGAGAGAAAGCGGGAAAGGGGACTTTTTGCGACTGACAGGAGCCTAAGAAAACCGCATATTTGTCATCTGTAAAATAAGCCCCAATTTTGCTAACTGTTTGGATCAATTTTTCAAAACTCCTTGGGCACAAGCAGTGGCAGACTGTTCTAAGAAAATCCATAAAAATGGCTGTGCAGCTGCAATTTTCACCCAAATTTCAAAATTTAAAATGTCAACCTCAAGGTTACCACTATTTGTCCGCTTTCTGTAAAATTTCAATTTTTTTCAATAAAATATACTTCAGTTACGATCAAATATTTGTTTCCCTTGATTTTTATATTACATTTCCTTTTTTCAAAACTTAAAAAAAAAATAATAAATTTTTAACATGTTTCTGCGTGCAATGAATGAATGGCCGTGAAACGTAAGGTACCTCCACAAAATTTGTATCGCAAATCGTACCATTTTCTTCATAAAGGAAGTGTGATTGCGCATACTAAGGATTCATATCAATTTCCCTTCAATTCATTTCACAATTTGCTTTATTTTCATTTCAGAAGAAGTGTCATTATGCATACAACGTATGCAAACTCCTTCTGAATGAAAATTGGTGGGAATGAAGCGAATAAATAAAGAATTTTTTAGATGAGTCTTAAGTATGCACTAAGACATTCCTTCTGTATGAAAATTGATACGAATTTTGATACGAATTTTGTGGATGGATGCTAATCAACTATTGAATGGCTCTTGCTGCACTAATTAGCTCTTGGTAGCTTAATCCCCCTCAAAATTACTGAGCCTATCCATGTAAATATTTAATTGGAAAAACTGAAGTCTTTGATTCCTTCTAACCAGGTAGATTTGTATTCTCTGGATATCCCTGTCACAACCTTGTATTGTAATTTACCCAAAAAATTGCCGGTAGAAGAGGCATACACCAATAATGGAGCTACTCCTAGACTAAATTTCCAAACTGTTAAGGTTGCATTACCCTGACAGGAGATAAATCTAAAGGCGAATTTCTACTTCAAGAGTTCGAGGGAAAGTTGTTGCGGAAAGCAGTCTTGTGCATGCTCAGAACAACTTTCCGATCCAGCGGCACGGATTTCTTTCCGTGCTGCTCAACTCAGGTCAAGTTTTTTCCGTTCCGTTATACTTTCCGTTTCGTTAGCCAATCACTCAACCAACAATGTAAACAAAATTGTTGAAAGCAAAAGAAGCATTGTTTTGTATTTTCGTTTAGACACGATACGGTGCATAAGTGCCAGACACTTTCTGATACAACTTTTCGCTTTCTGTTACCGTCAAACTCGTGAAGTGGAAATCCACCTAAAGGTGGTTGTAAAACGGAATGGTGCATGCACAGGACGTGAATAGTTCAAATGGTAGCTTCAAATAACGTTACAACCTTCTTACGCCGCCCTAAGCTACAGGGCATATCCCCAGAGGGCGACGTCACTATTTCGTAGTCTGACTGTCCTCAGAGGGGTCTGAATATAGGGACTGCTGGTCGACACCAAATAATCAATCCTTTCGCCAAAAAACATTTCTTCCTCTTTCACTGGCATCAGCGTGAGTTTTATGTTTAACGTGGTTAACCTCCGAAAGTTCGAGGAACTTATTTCCAGGAGAGACCACGGCTTAAGTTGAAGAAACGACGCAAAAAATTTCAAAGAGGAAGATTAGCGGATATTTACGCAACTTCCAAATATATTGAAAACCTTTTTTTTTCGTAATTTTTTTCTTCTTCTTGCAAACAGATTTTTTATTTTATTTTCAACTCTAAATCTTATTATAGGGAATCAATGCATGAAAACAATAGATTACTGTGTCTGTAGTTTCCTTAAACTCTCGATAATGCTCCCATTTGGCAGGATTTTTTTGAAATCTTGACAAGAAAAAAAAACATGGTTGCGAATTTAACTTCCCTCCAAATAAAACCGAAATCTTCCATTTCAAAAAATGCAAAAATTTCTTGAATTTCCAGTCTTGTTAACATTAACAACGAAAACTTTCAGACAGAAAAAAAACTTTTGGATTTTTTTCTGTCAGCAAGTTTTTCTGTCGGTACAAAATTTGCAGCAACTGAAAGTTTCTTCGTCCAAAATTTTTTGTTATTAAAATTCGGTTGAGGGCTTTATAATGGCTATAAAAAGTTATAGACAAGTGGTTTTAAACATCAATCACTCTAATTTTTCATAACAAATATTGTTTTACAGCAGACCAACATCACAAATATTTGATTCTAGAGTCATTTCAGCAGGCGAAAATGGGGTAGATCGGTCGTTCCGCATATGGCTTAGGAAAGCTTTCCTTCGCCATCTCCCTGCCATTTTTCTGCAAAATGTGAATGATTTGAATTTTGCGGCAGAGCCAGTGTGCAACAGAAAAAGATTCAAAGCAGCGAGATGGTGAAGAAATACTTTCCGATCGGACGGAATGTCAATGACGATGGAAAGACTTAAAACAATGTCCTCCACCCATTTTCCATAATTTTACGTTCAAAAATAGGGTCAGTTGGAGGACTCTAAAACAATATTTATGACGTTGGCCTAGGCCGACGTCACAAATACGTGGTGTTAAATGATGGAAAATGAGTTGGAGAACTCCGTTTTTTTTAGTTTTTCCTTCCTCGCTGGCCTTCCGGCAGATCGGAAAGTGTTTCTTCACCATTTCTATGCCATTTTGATTCTTTCTGCACACTGGCTATGCACACTGGCTGGCTATGTACACTGGATGTGCATTCGCGACAAAATGGCGGCGATATGGCGAAGGGAAACTTCCGGATCTGTGCCGAAAGCTGTTGACAGTGGAAAGTTTTTTTAGCCGAAAATACGACTTTAGATGGCCGACCAACCGACCGACCCTATTTCTGACACATAAATGATTCTAACACCACATATTTGTGATGTCGGCCCAAGGGAAAACGTAGGGAAAACTAGATATTAGCTTGGTGAACTCCATAAAAGAATCCAGAAACCCTCTGTATATTTTTGTTCTCATTTTGTTTTTATATGCTTAGCTTACATATATGTAGAGCTGCATCATGGCTAGTCTTCGTCTAGCCGCACTAATTTTGCCCTTTGCTTTGGAGCCAAGGGGGCTTACCCTCTCTATTATTGTTTGCAGAAGGGGCCACAAAGGAGTTTTTATAAGTATTCGAAGCTTCCATTTGTCTTATATGGCATGGCATAGCAGGATCCAGACTCCATCCACAACACCACAAGGCTACATAAAACACACTACACCGAGAAGAGAAGAAAGAGCATAACAAACACTATTCACTTGATTCCACAACTTGTAACAATCGGGGGGGGGGGGGGGGCCCCGTGGCCGAATAACATAGTTTATTTACAGTTCCTCCCAGCAGCTAGTCAACTCCCTTTCCTTTCTAATTTTATCACCAAGTTGTGGGTATAGAGCACAATTCACCAAAAAAAGTACTATTCCAACAAGACTGAGAAGTACCGTGAGAGACTAAGTAAAGTAACATATAACTTACAAAATAACAGATTTCGTCCAGAATATATCTCGTCAAGTCTTTGTGTTGTGATTGAAAGTGATAAAAAAATTGCTGACGCCTTACCCTTTTTGTTGATGTTTTGAATCACATTCAAATCATGTGATGTCTGACATTTTTCAGTTTTATAAGAACCAATCGAAATTTCCATAACGCTACCATTTTCGGGGTTTTCTTGTGCTTTACCACGGTGTCCCTCTCACCCGTATATCTCCGCATGAATAACTCGTGATTTCATTATATTTTTTTCAGATCACATGCTTAGTTTTGAATAGGAATAACATTAATCATGTGTTGTTCCTTTGTAAGAATCGTCACAACTCTTTGATTAGAAAACGGCACATGATCCGATTATATAAATAAATTTTCGTTGGTGTTTCATTTCCTCCTTGGCAATTACAGCAACTTCATCGTTCCCACGGTCAAATATTTCTCCCTCTGATTTGTCAGACAAAACTATTTTAGATGGGACCGGAAAACTAGTATAGTTTCAGATGTCGAGCATTCGAGATATCCGGTACGAGAAGCGAGTACCTTAATTCCTTTAAATTTTGCGCGCTTTTAATTTTCGCGCAGAAAAACACGCGGAAATTAAAGGGGCGTAAATATTAAGGGAACTAAGGTTGTAGTTGCAGGACCGAAAGATTTGTTGGAGTATTCGAATTATCGAGAGTTGGTTATACAGTTGAAGCCCGATTTTTCGAACAGCCAAGGTTCCGACAAGATAGTTCGAAAAATCGGGGTATCCAAAAAATCGAGTATGTTCGGACAATCGAAGTTCAACTGCATGCATAAAGCTTTATCAACCTCGATCCCATGGCTTCATAAAACAGGCATCGAGGATTAGTGCCTTTTAACTTTTTCACCAGAAAAAAACCAAAGAGGAAAGTGCAGGTCAGTTGACTTTTTCACTTTTGATTGATTTGACAACGGGGTTGTGATATAAGAAAACTAATAAATACTATAAATTCATATATCTTTTTTTTGTAACTCGAACGTAGAAGATTGTACGTACAAAAAGCAGATTATATTCTCTGGTGATGATAATGAAGTATATCAAAACACTCTGGGGAATTCGATTCACAAAAATTCCATAATAATTTGTTAATATCGTTTTTATGGTAAAGAAAATGTTATTAACCAGTTACCAAGTACGTTATGTTTCTCACAGAAAACACCAGTTAAGCCGAGCTCATCTCTTGGTTTCTACTGGACTTCTGTAGGCAGGTTGTTCTATTGCAGTGTATTTTAACAATATCTAAATCCACGAAATGTTCATTTTAATATTTTCTATTGCAAGTGAATGTAACTATTATTAAAAGGATGGAATTATTAAACTAATGGATAACTTGCTGATGAGGCAATACCACATTGGTTGTTCTTGTTTCGGCTCATTCTGATGTATCCTTGCATACCCCAAGTTTCTGCCCAACTAAAAACGAAAAGTAAATGTATAACTATATGAAAGTCAGGAATTCGTAAGGTGCAAAAGTAATATGGAAAGAAAGCAAATATTAATAAACTAAACACAGCATGAAAACTGATGCTGTCCTTTAAATAATTTATCATACAACCTGCAGAAATCTTGAGTTTTCCGTTCAATGCATAAATTGCAGATTTTTGCAGAGAGGTTGTTCATTTATATTTTTGTGAAGTATGTGTTAACATTTAAGGTAGATTAGATCTGTTTCCACACAGTGTAAAAAACAGTTATATCTATTAGTGGTTTTTATCAATCAAACAGCAGATATCTTATTATAACAATTTTGCATTCTACATCCTCTAAAACGGCCTCTAGACCGAATTTGAGGCTATTTATGAGAGAAAACTCTCTGCTATGCAAATTCTTTTCTTTCTTTTTTTTGGTTCCCTCGGCCTCATCGGCCCACCTGCATAACGAATGACGGTTTGATTTTTCAGCAACTTACGTAGCCGAATTCAAACAATGATTTGCAATCACTTAATACATCTCAAACACTGAATAGTTAATAGTCAAATTCTAACTGATTCTTCGTACCTGTTCTTTACTAGCCAATAATCTTGGCCTTGGTAGGTGCCATAACCGACAGCCAAAACACCGTGATCAAGTTGAGTGGAACTACAACTACTTTCATCATAAACACCAGAGTGGTAGAATTGGAAGGAGGAATGACTAGCATCAATGGCAACAGAAATTGGTCCAATAGTGGCAACAGCACTTTTTAAAGCATCCTCATCTCCACGTGGAACATCAACGTATCCAGTATCGGTTGCTCCGACATCTGATTCCGAAAATTTACAGGTACCTTGCTAGAAACGAAAGAATAATTAAAATAAACTTTAGTCTGAGGAAAAATCAATAACCAACATCGAGCATAAGTATCACAATTTACAAAAACAATTGAGTGCAGTACTTTAAGACACATTTAACCCTATCTAGGCCGGGCGTTTTTGACTTACCATAGACCGGGGGGAGGGAGGGGTGGGATGAACACCTGATCTCAAGATTGACTATATCTATGACCATGAAATTTGGTACACATGTTGGTCTTAGTAAAAAAAACAAAATGGTGGCATAAAATTTTTAGAATGGCCACTGATTTGTGGTGACGTCGTCAAAAAGATCAAAAATCCTTATTATTGGCCAAAAAAACGACTTTTTTTAAAACCAATTATAGAGAGTTCTACAAAAGCTTTTCTAATTCTGAAAGCTTATACTTTAGAGAATAACATATCTTCCGGTTTTTTCACAAATATATTTTTTCGAAGCGTAATGACGCGCCAAAATTGACAAAAATACCCAAATCCGTCATGACGTCATAAAATGACGTCATGAAAATGTCATTTTTTCGTCATGACAGAAAGATAATAATAAGACAAAGACACTGTGAAAGTTTGAAGATGATCACTTTATTACATCAAAAGTTATAAAGAACACCATATCTGCTGAATTTATAGCCATTTATATTGGAAAATGTTAGGTGGTTTCAAGTAATGACCCATAATTTCATAATGTTAAAAGCTATATCTATGAAATTTTGCAAAAATGTGTGTTATAAGATTTTAGGAAAAGTAATGAAATTTGAAGTCAATACCATTATCCGTTCAGAAGATATTAAATGTTTTGTCCGAGGAGGGTTAAAAGATAGGGTTAAATGAGTGAAATACCTTCGTATATTACTCATACTTTTTGTGTTAGCTATCGACATGGTTTTAAAAGAGCAATTACTGCATAGTGTGAACCATGAGAATTTTACTTCAAAATTTAAAGTTGAAACATTGCATACAAAATAGTGATTCTTTTTAAAGATTTAAGCTCATAAAGATGACTTAATCATGTTGGAAATGCAATGGATAATACTGGTTTTGCATTTGGTGCAAAGTATTAACCGTAATCTACATGCGGAGGGAGGGGGGGGGGGGAGTATTCCGCCCCCCTCCGGGTATTTTTTAATAACTTTTTTCCTGAAGGGCTATCATGCCAAACCTTTGCCACTTTTAGTATTAATCTATTTCACACTTTTTGACAAAGTTTCATGTCAGCAGGTGGGATAGATCAGATTTTATAGGTCATTGTTCAAGACTACCTATGATATTTGCATATTTCGCTTTGAAAATTTGCAATATTTAGGAACCCTTTAACTTCTGAAGTATATAACATTTTGACTTGAAATTTGGAACAAAGGTTCTTTGTCACGTGACAAATTTATTGATGACATCATTTTTTCCGGAACCGGAAAGTTTTTTGTTATCCGGCAAAAATTCGTGAAAATTTTCCGGAACTCCGGGTTTTGGAACGAAAATCCAAGATGGCGGCTGATTTTTGCACTGAAAATATTTTCGAGACTAAGCTGCAAACTATTACAACTATTTTACACCTGTTTTTTCAAAATAAACCTTATAATTTCACGGGAAATGAAGGTACGGAAATACAGGGAAAAATTGGACGTTTTATGACGTCATTATGACGTCGATGACGTAATCATCAAAATGACCACACCCAATTGTTCCTTATATGGTGAGTTACTATCTGGCCAAGTTTCATTACTTAAAACCTAACCAATCAAGAGATCTTAGGGGGGGGGGGGGGCGGAAAAAGCCCAGGTAGATTAGGGTTAACAGTGGCACTACGTAAAAAATTATAAGTAATGTTTAACATTAAGGATTTTATCATACAACCTGCTCAAATCTGGAATAAAACTCTAGATATCAGCAAGTTGTGTGACAAAATCGTTGAAGGATAACAAAACCTAAGCATATCGTTAAAAATCTACCCCAACCTCAGATCTTTAAAGATCTACCCCACATAAACATATGTTCTAGCAGTCTTTAAAACTTACTTTGGCTACGTATGGATAGCTTTCTTCTGTGTCATCTCCTCCGTTGGCTTTAATGTATTGGAAAGCAAAATCCATCAAACCACCTTGACATCCGTGGTTTCCATATGATGCTGAACAGTCAACAAGTTGAGACTCACTGAGACTAACAAGATTTCCAGCTTTCTTGAAATGTTGTCCTTCAAGGGATCCAGTCTAAAAACAGGAAAAAGATCATTCATCAAATTACTTTTCCCCAAATTTCAAATAAAAGAACATAGTAAAAACAAATTAACCCCGAAAATAATTTATGCTGACGTCATCAGAAAAGAAATGACGTCATCAGAAAAATAACGACGTCATTTTTTTCAGAACGTGGTAGATACTAATTGTGCAAAGTTTCATCATCATATCTTTTGTTGTTTAAAAGTTATACAGCCCCCCCCCCCAAGCGACGAGGAGCCCCAAGAAGCACAGGGCTAATAGGGTTAAGGTATAGAAGCAGAAGATAAATTGAAACTACTTACAGTACTGAAAGCCCAGCATGATCCACATTGCCCTTGATTCTTGACTGGAGTTACATATCCGTGATCTCTCCAATCAACAGTATCTGGAACAGTGACATGACTGGGCTTTAAGAAAGTAGATCCTGTTCGGTTTGCTGCTTGACGGTAACCATTCATTGTTGCACGGAATTCAGTATTGGTCATATCCCCAAGATGATTCATACGTAAAACAAGCATTGTGTTTTCTCTGTTATGTTCAACAATTTTTCTTAAATTATCAGCCCAAATGGTGTATCGAACTTTCTCTTCGTAAATGTCATTATAAGCTTTGTTGTGTGCTGATT
>JAUCNQ010110557.1:0-11735 GCA_032352715.1 Bougainvillia muscus | reverse complement strand
AAATCTCATATTACCAAGTCTTTGTCACAAGCATTGATCTGACAAAGTTTCACATTCATACGTTGGAGCGTTTCTATACGTCAAAAGTTCCAAAGAATCAGTGCAATTCTCCCCTAAGCCAGAAAAACTATAAAGTGCCAAAAATTTTGTCCCAGATTGTAGATATAAAAAGAAAGTGGTGAGATAACGATGTGCTTTAGTTTAGAACCCCCTTTATATTAAACACTGGAAAACAATTAGAACGGAGAGAATTCCACAATGATGACGTGAAAGAAGCTGTTACCATAAAGTAGACTTTATGCCAGTGAATAAGTGTGTAAAAGATCATCACAGAAACAGCCATGAAAGAATTTACAGAAAAGAGGCGATATCACGACGGTGAGAAAGATATCCAGTTTGCCGTCACCAATAACATTACAGATTCCTCGCTTAGTTAGCCAGAGTAACAGTCCAGACATGACAACAGATACGGTCGAGAGAAATATGGTTGAAGAAGAAAACATTTGGTCTTGCAGCAGTTAAAGATCATAGCGGTGCATTGCCGCATTCTACAACTTAGCAAGTAGTCATTTCGATTTTGTCAAAGACTCAAACGGAACCTTTAGAACAAGAGTATAGATCGGCAGTATAGATACAAAGAATATGAATGGCTACGAATATGGTCGGCTAGATCGTCAATAATGCCTGTTTTGCAATTACTGAGACTAGGGGAAGTAACATAATACATACGTCCAGAAACACCATAGACTCCAAGCGTTTTTTGGATCCCAGGGCAGTACCATATACCTATAAAAGAGGAAAGCCTGTGTTTCATCGCCAACCTTTCAATCCTTAACACTGATGGCAGTGACAACAGTGGTCAGCTGTTGTTCTTCCAGATTGCAAACCATATATGCAGTAGAGTGAGATGTTTAAACTTAACACTGTTAAGCAAAGACTCAAATACCTTTGCTTATATCAGCTGGGAGAATTATCGGACGATAGTTGCGAGGTTCAGATAATTCACTGGGATTTCTAGAAATGGGAATGACAGCAGGAAAACAAGACTCACTTAAACACTTTCGGCATTGATTAGAAAGAACTGGACCCATAAACTACCCGATCAACTATTGAGTGGAAATCAGGGAGAGGATGGCCTGAATTGTCAATGGTAGAGTTAGGATAGAACTGAATATTTGGACAAAGCTTTGCCTGGGCAGAAGTTAAAACTTCAGGTCCGTTAAAGAGAGGAGGATTGGAGCTCACGAGAACTACCTTCTGATCTGAAATTATTTCGATACAGAATCCAACCTCGATCCCAGCGAATTTTGCGCTGGGATCGAGGTTGTACGGAATCCTCTCTTTTCTCTCAGAAAAACGTATTGACGTAGTTTTCAGTTTGGGTTCAAACATAACGCATTTAAATTTAGTCAAAAGAGAAAGCAAAATATTTTTCATGCACATTGAACATCATTTTATTAGCTTATAACATTCATGGAAGCGAAATGAAGAAGTAAAAAATAGTAGAGAAGGGTATATTTCTTGTAAAAAAAATGAGAAAAAACGATGGGTTAATATTTGCAGAGGCGCTAATGGCGATAATGGGCGCCACTGTTTTTATAATTTTTTTGTAGCATTGTATTGCCTATAAATAAATGTTAAAATTCACCAAAGGGCATCTCTTAATAATGTATAGAACAAAAATTATAAGCAAAAGTTCAGTTCTGCATCAGTGGCGTCATTAATGTTGGATTTGTGAAAACTTAAATTCTTTATAACTTCGTGAAAACTGAACAAAACTGGCTAAAATATTGGGAAACATCCTTCCTAAATACTAGAAATCGAAAAATATGAAAGAATTACGTGGTTGTTTTTTCTTCTCAATTTTCCTTTAATGACCGAATCATACATTTTAACCTGGGTATGAATTTAATATAATCGTAGGAAAATAGTTTTAGTTACCCTTCGTTCTTAAGACATTTTTTTTACAAGAAATATACCCTTCTCTACTATTTTTTACTTCTTCATTTCTTGTTAATCATTCAATATAGACTCAGGAAGATTATTTTTGAATGTATTACAACTATCTTATGTCAAATAGTAATAATTTAAAACGACGACGTCAAAACGTCGGACTGATGATGTTGTAACACTGTGCAAAGTTTTATGATGTTAGCGTAATATAAACACATATTTTGGATGTGTGGTACTTTGTACTTTGTGAAATGAACATTCGCATCAGTGACGTAACGCGTTAAGTCACGTGACTTGAAAGACCTGCTAATTGTGGGCTATGTATAATTTTTTAGGATGTTTAGCTGATACAGATGTGTTCAGAACAACAAAATAATCATTTTAAGCTTTATTTACTAGCTTGCCCTCCATTCCCTTTTAAAAAATGATCTAAGTTTTATAAAACACAAGGAAACCGTAGAAGACTCCAATCAGTAATTCGTTTCACAATTCGTTCGATATCTCAGCCGGCACACGACTAAAATTGACATCTAATAGACGTCTTAACAACGTCGCGACGTCGCGAAGACGTCTATTAGACGTCATTTTTTATATTTTGCCCACTGGGATTCGGCTCAGATGTATTGTCATTGTGCATATAGAGTATGCACAAAGACACTTTTTAGGAGGAACGAATTTATTTTAGACGATCCTTTAGTACGAATGAGAGGTTAAAAAACCTCAACAACTGAACGGGATTAAAAGATAAAATAATATTAACAAATTTTCTTCGAAAAATAATGTGAGATAGTTGTGGTACCTTAGCGACACAATTCGGACAATAACAGGCGATACAGTTTTTATAATTTTCTGACGAGCTCGTCTGTTTTCAAAAAACATACAGAAACGATGAAGGCATTGCCGTCAAATCAAATACAGTTTTTACCCTAATAAATCGGATCACTATAAAAAGAGCTTTAACAATAAGTAATAAAATTAATTAAGAGAAAAATGCGTATAATCTGCTGTCGTATGTTTTTCAACTTATAATACCACCTTTATTAAGCATGGAAATACCATTTATAATTTGAGATACCAGATCATTTAATAACTCAAAAAATTCTCTAAAATAAGTTTTATTTCGTTTAACAATAGCCTGTTTCATGACTCTCACATTTTTAAAAAGAATGAATGGTCCGTAAATACTGGTTAGTTTAAGTAATCATTTCATTTTTATCTCAGATGAAGTGCCATTGTGCATACAAAGTATGCAAGGAGACACTTCTTCTGAATAGAAATTGAACTTTTTTAACGGTTACTTGTCAACACCGCTTATATTTTATAATCTAAATCTAAATTCGAATTGTCTATAAAAATCATTAAAATATGGCGGGTTTTTTATTACAACATTATTAATTCTGTCAATACGTGATGGTCATTCACAAGTGGGGAGTTTACGCACAATCTAATCTACGACGCTTACGGAGATTTCACCTTTGTATATATAGTCTATTTGCATTCTGGATGGAACGCAAGTAGCCTATATGCACGGTAAATACAGCGTTACCGTAATAGATTAGACTGTGCGTAAACTATTTGGTGTCGGCAAAGAAAACCTCCATAATTGTCGTATCGCAAATAGTATACAAGTTTAATTTCAAGAGAATTGTCACTCCTTCTAAATGAACATCCGTAAATTTTTTAGATAAAACCTCCAACTATTTCAACCCTGAAGTTGAATTATATGTGCATGTTATGACAATTATATTTTTCTAGTTTGGTTTACTTAGCTTCGTTTATATTTTCGGTAACTTTGATCCTAAATTTATAGCGGTAAAATTAAAATGAAGACTCGGTAAACAACTTAGTAGATCACACTATATCCCAAAGCCTTCTACATAACCTATCTTGAGTGTTATTCTTCCCACTCATGACAAGTTGTTATCTTGATGTGAATTTCTTATTTAATTCAGCAGTAGTTCTTTGTTTTGAATGAATAGTTCTTTTTATACGATCTTCAACTGATGTGTTTTCATTTTGAATATATGAAGCTGCTTCCATTTTTCTAAAAATATATATATTTTTTTTTCAGTAAAGACTTTGTGGCATTTAATGTTTAAATACGTGTGCTATCTCATTTTCAGGAAACTAGGCCAGTTCAACCCTTTGAAAGAATGGTTAGTAATGGTTGTCTTTTTCACCATGTTTTAATTCTATACAAGAACTGTTAAGTGTCAAATAGCTATTATGTCTTGCGTCAGCATTGATTGTTAACGCCTATCATTAAAGGAGGGCGAGGTCATTTAAAGAAATCCCTAATATCATTAAGCTCGATAACTCCTTCAAATTACTCGTCTTCATAAGGTTGTCTTTGGTTAAAAACTTTTAAAATAAATAATTTTTTAAGAATTTCGATGTCAAAACCCAGGAACGCCCCTTTAATACGCTGAAATGAACAACTTACGATATGTTGAATACACAGGGAAATACATTTTTCCTGTTATTTTCATTATTCTTACTGAATAAATTCCCTTTGTACATGGCACTACTTTGCTGTAAAACATTGTTTAGCGTAGTTTTATAACATGGTTGTATAGTATAATGATCAACAAAACGTCTGTTCCGTTTGTTGTCTTTATACAGATTATTTTAAAAACGTTTATCCTTTAGGGTGAACCATAGTATAATAAAATAAAATATATTAACTAAAAGAATAAATTATGGTCCATAAATCTGGTATGCAAAATCGTCGAATTTTGTTGGATTGACCGAATACGGAGATGTGACTTAGTGAGAATGAGACAATTTCTCAAGTGAGATAGGCAATTTTGAAAATGTGGTGTGCGGTAGCAGGGAATCGAGTACACTTATATATGGGGATGTTCAAGGAAAGGAAGTAGCAAAAAACTATCAGTAAAAAACTCACCGAATAAATCGAGCCTTTTCTTCTGTCACATTGGTTTTCCGTAAGGTTGATTTTATCATTTCTTCTTCTTTTTTATCCTCAGCCTACGAAAATTCAGAAATTTCGAATGGAAAAAGGTTCGATTTTAGGAGAAGTGTTTTAACATACAAAGACATTTCTCCTGAGATGGTACGGAAACGATCTTACATAACGACGATGTATCATACAATCAATTTTATCGAAATTCACGCCTCTGCTAAGAGACCGTCCAAAAATTCGTATTGAAATTCGTATCAATTGTCATACAGAAGGAGCGTCTTTGTGAATACTTTGTATGGTTTGAATTGCGATACGAATTTCGTGGACGGCCTCTGCAAATAACTATCAGATACAAGACATAGTATAATGTCATCTTGAGAGGAGTGGACTCCCCAAACATTTATTGTGAGTATTGTCTAATATACGTAATAACAATAAGTTTTTGCGAAACTGCTTATCCTTAGCTCTCGTTTTTTAATTTTCTGTTCTCCGTTTTATCTCCCATTCTTTAGCCCCGGGGTCTAATCTGAATAAGGCAGTTCCCAATCAGTTGAAAAGTTTGTTATGCAAAACAGTCCTAAAAAATATTTTAATAGCTATTTTACATACCAGGGGCAATTACATTATTAAGGGGCAGCGTCTTAAAAAAGATTTCTTGAGCATGGCTATAATAACGATAATTCTTAGACTCCAGGTCAAATCAACAGTAAAATATTAATAATTGAATATTTACCTTGTATCTTGTTACATTTTCTGATCGTTGATCTTTTCTCCATCTGTAAGATTAAATCAAAGAACTAAGGTTAAGGGTTCGTCTCGAAAATTCGCTTCATTTTCACCTCAGTTGAAGTATTATTGTGCATACAAAGTACGCAAAGTAACACCTCGTCCGACATGAAAATTGACAGGAATGAGGCGAATTTATAAAGCGAATTTTTGAGACGGTTCCTAAGAATCAAGCAATCGTCAACAAAAATTCACCACAAAAACCCGAGGACTGTCAAGTCTATAAAGCGTAAAGCGTTAAACTAATACAACTACGTACTTTATCGTGCTAGAAAATAAGCATACGGAATTCGAGATGTCAAATAACGAAGTGAAAGCCGAAACTGATTATCCCGATTTTCGTCAAGCGCAAGTCTTGGTATAAGTATAATAATGTAACACAGAAAATCGAGAAAAAATAACAAATTTAGGTAAAGCAGAGCTCCAAAAGTTGGAGCAAAAGTATGAAAATGTGACACACTTGACACGTATATAATTAGAAATAAATATATATACAAAGTTCAATAGTGTCCTAAGCTTCCAAACCCTCAATAGAGCAAATAATAAGTTTTTTACTTCGCATTTTCCATCATAGCTTTTCTTTTAGCTTCCATATCATCATCTTCTGAAGAACTAAGAGAGAACAATATAAGAACATATATCATGGTGTCTCGTTACAGAAGAAGTGTCATTGTGCATACTAATGAATACTACTATACTACGGTCTCTTTCTTTTAACACGGTTCAAATAAAACGAGAAATAGTATTATAAATGTCTTTGCATAATGTGTAGCATTATTTAAAGCTAGCTTTAAGGATAGCCTGCAAGTGAAATAAAATACCGGCTATAAAAAGGGAAACATACTTTCTCATTCTCTGTAAAGTTGGATTGCGTATTACAAGCTCACAAATGACATAACCGGTTAAACAAACCAACACTAGACAAACTAAAGTCTGTTATAGAAAGGCAAAACGTGACATAAAATCGGCAACAAGAAAAACATTCGCTTTGTTCATCGCGTCATTCTCACTTTAAGGTGAAGTGTTTATTACGCATAAATGTAAAAATAAATATTTTTGTAAGTAAATATGTATTGCACATAAAGCTATTCGGCTAAGGGTTCGTCTCAAAAATTCGCTTTAGTAATTCGCTTCAACTATTTGTGAAGCGAATCAAAGCAAATTTTTGAGACGAACTCTGAAAAATAAAACGAGCAAACTATTAAGTATTGGTCACTATAACTTTTGTGACAGTCACAAAATATAGCTTTATGCACATACCTAGCTGCTCTGTTTCTGGATTTCTTATTCTGACTTCTTCTCTCGTCATCTTTCTTATATCTTACAGTGTGATCAGGGCTTATGTTTCGTTCTCTTTTATTCATATAACCTTTTGGACTAGCAGAGATGTTTCTTCTGTTTTTATTTTCCATTCTATCTGTTCTACAATCTTTCATTTTTCTTTTTGGATCCTCTTTAGAATGACGATGACTCTTTGTGTTATCTGAGTCAGAACTATCGTGTCTTTCACGAGTGTGACGATGACTCTTTGTGTTATCTGAGTCAGAACTATCGTGTCTTTCACGAGTGTGATGAGGATGTTTTGTATCATTTTCAGAGTCACTATTACGAGCATGCCGTCTTCTGTGATCTTTCTCCAAGTACATTTCATTTTGATGACTGTCTATCGGGTTAGAACGTTTCTTGTCATCCTCAGATTCCCTCCTGATATCAGGAGATTTTTCGTGCTCAGTCTGCAAGTATCTTTCGTTTTGATGGTCATCTATCTGTTTAAAACGCTTTTTGTTATCTTCAGCGTCCCTCTCACGAGCACGAAATCTTTTGTGTTCATCATCTCTCTGTTTATAAGGTTTTTTGTCATCCTCAGACTCACTCTCATGAGCAGCATATCTCCTGTGTTCTTTCCCGGAGTACTTATTATGTTGATCATGATTGTCTCTCTGTTTAGAACTTTTTCTGTCATCTTCAGAATCATTCTTCCTTCCCTGCGCATGAGGTCTTTTGTGTCCTTGCCGAAAGTACCTTTCATTTTTATGGCTGTCTCTTTGATTTGTACGTTTGTAGTCATCATCGGAATCACTATTGTAAATTCGAGATCTTTTGTGATCTTTCCCAAAGTACTCCTTATTCGGCTCACTGTCCCTGTGTTTGGAATGTTTCTCATCGTCTTCAGAATCACCACTATTCCTTTTTTCTTTTTCAATGTACGTCCCATTTTGATCATCTCTGAATAAAAAAAGTGTTCAAGTTGACTATTGTACGGAATTCGTTTCACAACCTGCATAATAAAAATATGATAAAAAGTATGCACAAATAACACCTCAGCTGAGATGAAAATTGACAGGAATGAAGCGAATTTAAAAAGCGAATTTTTGAGACTGTCTCTTGGTATTGACACTTGTTCTGATAGTAAAATGAAATGACGCAAGAGACAAAGTTTTTAAGACATTTTTCAAAAAGAAAGGAGCTAAATAACTCTTGCACAGGGAAATAGATAAATGTAAGTTCCTAGATTGAAATCGTTCAACATTTAGCATACTAAATAAATTCTGCTTATCATCGGTTTACTTTTGCAAATATAATAAAACCCATTACTGTAGGGACGGTCAACAAATTCGTATAGAAATTCTTATCAATTTTCATACAGAATGAGTATCTTTGTGCATACATAGTGTGCACACAGACACTTCTTCTGTGATGAAAATTGCTTGTATATCAATACGAATTTTGTGGACCTGATCACAAATGAATGTTTTTACGAATTTTACAGACAGTTCCCTTACCCACCTAGAACGATTGTATCTTTTGTGCTCATCAGGAGATTTGTCTCGTTTTTTCTTCTTCTTTTTACTTTTCCCCTGTTCCTTGGCCATTTTCTTTTTTAGTAATTCCTAAGGAAAAGAAATGATATACATAAAAGATAAGCGAATAAAAGTTGAGCTTATTTACAAGTAAAAGCCGTCTCAGATGCAACCATAGAGTAGCGTAGAGCTTTTTTCCAAAACTTCATTTACAATTCGTTTTCATGACGCAGAACCGTCTCAACCGCTACATTCCTGTCAATTTTTTTCTCTGATGAATTGTTATTGTGCATACTTTGTACGCAAAATAACACTTCATCTGAGGTGAAAATGAAGCGATTGGTGAAGCGAATAAAGGCGAATTTTTGAGACAAACTCAACTTACAAGTACAAAGTGAGAGTCTGAAATAACTCACACACCTTCATTTTTTTCATTCTTAGTGGGTTTTCAACAAGTGCACGTCTATTATCTTCTTCTTTCTTCTTGATTAAAAACAAAGGATCTTCTTTAACTTTGGCAAGGATATCACCTGCTTTCGGTAAACTAGTTGTTGAGGGTGTATTAACAACACCTTGAGCTAATGTCTAAACAAATAAAGTCATATGGAAAACAAGTAAATGTTAAACTATGATTCTCCAATTATGTCCCTTTCTTTTCAAGTGAAAAGAACAACAACACTGGGTTCGTCTCAAAAATTCGCTTTAATTCGTTTCATAAATCGCTTCATTCTCATCTCTGATGAAGTGTTATTGTATTATGTATTATCTATGTAGTAAATTTATAAAGCGAATTTTTGAGCGAAATATTATATAGATCCAAAGTAAAGATACAATGCAAATGTTAGCAATGACTCTTCTTGCTGTCTTGGTGCACTTTTTTACCTTGAATGTGAAGCAACTCTAACGTTACCACCACCCCAGAAAAAGAGATGTCTGCAACAGAAGTAACTCTTGTTTAACATCTATAAGGGGTCCTACATATTTTAAAGCTCCAACAATCAAATGCTTCCCATTGAATAATGATAAAGAAGTTACCCTTAGTGTGAGGTATTCATAGGACTGTTTTACATAAAATGACTTAACATGTACAATGATTTCATTCAAATAGTTGGAGGCACGGAAAACAACAAAATACCTTTTTTTCATCTTCTTTCATTACATCCACATTTTTATCAATACGTTTACCAAGAAGATACTCAGTTGTATCATGTTTTTGATGTTGAGATGAATACATCCAATCAAGTTTATCAGACTTTTTCCTGGAAAACACAACACAGCGTATCAGTAAGAAAACAATGATCGAATGTGAGACAGGGATTGGACCAGATATTGTCTATACACATTGAATTAGTGCAATGGAATAAAAATAAATGATTCAATTGCTTTAATAATAAGACACCGCTCACACAATTCATATAATAAAAGTCAGGTATCAATTATTATTTAGAAAAAGTGTGTTTTGGCATGGGGTCATAATAAATTGTATGTACAATTATCACCTCATAAGGGACCGTCTCAAAAATTCGCTTCATTCCTGTCAATTTTCATCTCTGATAAAGTGTTATTGTGCATACTTTGTATTCACAATAACAGTTCATCTGAAATGAAAATGGAGTGATTTGTGAAGCGAATAAAAGCGAATTTTTGAGACGAACCTTATAAGAATTCGTTGTGCAAAATCACAAAATTTAATGGAGGAATCCTTAGAAACCTAAAAAATTCGTTTTACAAATTCACTTTATTTCTAATTATTTCATTCAGAAAAAGTGTCTTTGCACATACTTTGGTATGCAAATGAAACGATATTTATGAACTGAATTAAGTTTTTTTGAAATTTTCGAAAAATAATATTAGAATTCAAGGTATCTGACTGACGTCAACAGGTTTTCAGGTTCTAACTTTTTTATTCCAGTTTCGACAGCTTGTTTTTGTAATGCTTCTCTTTGTCTTTCTTCCTGCAATTCTTTTTGAAGCTCTTCCACTTTTTCTTTTTCTTTTCTCTCTCGTTCTTCTGCTTTCCACACCCTCTCAAGATTTTCTATAGTGAGAGGATGGAAATGCTTTTTCATATTCTACAAAATAAAAGATACAATAGTTAAAAACTTGTAACAATCGTAAAATATATGGGACAGTCCACACAATTCATTTCGTAATAGAAACCACTTTCATCACTGAAGAAACAGTTTTGTTCATACTTCGTCATACGAATTTTGTGGACGGTCGACGATTAGAAATCACTTTGTAAACATTTCATTTTGAATTCCGGAGAGTGACATATGCAAATTAAGTGATCGTACGCAAAATCCTTATGGAAATTCATATCAATTTCCATACAGAAACAGTGTTTTTTGTGCATACTTAGTAAGCACAAAGAAACTTCATCTGTGATGAAAGTGGTACAATTTGCAATACAAATTTTGTGGACGGTCCCTTTACTGGTTCAGCTACCATATGGCATGCATAAATATCAGTTCTGATGAAAACATCTAGGTATTGTTCAATAAATGAGACTTATGCGCAGGCTAACAATCTACGACGCTAATGTTGCATATACCTTTGTGCATAGACTACCTGCATTCCATTTAGCAGGATAGGATAATGTCTATGAGGACAGGATAGCCTATATACACGAAGGAGAACTCTTCGTTTTCGTTGTAGATTAGACTGTGTGTAAACTCTCCAATGACATATTAAGAGGAGGAAATAAACGCTCCTTTTCATCATTTTAACAAAATTAATATATATTGCTCAAAACATAATTTAACTTTCTGATACTTAGTATCCATTTATTAAATAAGCTTGAACAAATAAAAAATAGGTACTCACCAGATCACCGCCACCCATTTTGCTTTATGTTACGATGCCGCTACCTTGAAAGAAAAAATATCAAATAAATTGACAGCAGATTTTCTACCGCTTTAAAAAACGAAAAAAGGTTATATACAGTACAATTTTGAAAATGGTAGTAATATATATATTTTCTACCAAAGTCACAGACACTTCTTTTGAAATGATATTGTTTGCCATACACATTTTGTAAACTCTGAGAGTGCAGAATTACTTCTTGAGTAAAAGTTTTAAAAATTTCAGGTAATTCGATTTAAAGGATTTAATAAGCAGCAATTTGATATTATCCCAGGTCGTGAACACATGGTTTACGAAGCACAGAAACGCCCTCGAAACTTAAAGATTTTGTGGAGTGAGTGAGTGAGTGAGTGAGTGAGTGAGTGAGTGAGTGAGTGAGTGAGTGAGTGAGTGAGTGAGTGAGTGAG
>JAUCNQ010110546.1:0-11735 GCA_032352715.1 Bougainvillia muscus | reverse complement strand
GTATAATGATCAATATTTATTAATATTCTATGTGTTTTCTGTTATCATTTAAGTTTTCCTTTTGTTCCAACAGGTCCCTTATTGATAACAGAAATTATTTTTTCTGAAGAAGCTAACCTGTATAAATATTAAAGATAATAATAATAATAATAATTAAGAAATGTGGAGAAGATTCCTTAACCTTATCTAGTAAAATATGAAAGTCTTCCTACATTCACATTTGATAATAGTTTAATGTAACCTACATGTGTGAATCAGTGACATTTATAAAGTCTGCGTGGTACAGAAGTGTCAACCATAAAGTCCTACATTCACAAGTAATAGACAAAATGAATCAGAAAAACACTTAGCTTTAACTTGGGGAAAATGGTTTTGTAAGCCTGGGAAAAAAAATTGCGTAGCCTATCATTAACCTGGTAATGAAGATGACATAATGTGGTTGTAAGTTATTCCATTATTTTTAAACTGATTAACTTTATTTGTATTACCGTACACCTATATGGAAAATATGGAATGCAAGGGAACTTCCACAAAATTCATATGGCATCCATACTATTTTCATCAGAGAAAAAGTGTCTTTGTGCATACTAAGTATGCTAATGTCCACCAAATTTGAATGGAAATTCGTATTAGTTTTCATACAAAAGGTACTATATAGAATGTAATATCGTACCAATATGAAGTCGTACTACGCATGCACAAAGACACTTGATAGGAATTTCCTAATCATTAATAGTATCATTTCCATCTCGTTCATTACGCACAAAAACACTGGGATGATACGAAATTCTAATATAACATTATACGTAACTGTCATAATGAAGTAAGCAAACATTCTCGTCTAAATTTCCGATGATTTCCAGACGGAAATTTTTCAAGGAAACATTCTGACTGCCCGGGATTTTATTCATAACATAACTATTTTAGAAATTTTAAGACTGTGCACTGTATAAAAAACGGGATAATTCATTTCGGATTACGTATGAATATTAGACAGTTAGAGAAAATGTGTTCCAGATTTGCTCTAAATGTCAAATAATCGCATGTAGATTTTCTCTAAACGTCAAATAATCATATATGTAACAGTGGCGGATCCAGCCCTAGTCAGAGCATTACGATGGTGTATAATTACTTTTAATTCTTAATTACATTATGTATGACGCTGGGTCTTTAGAGACCAGCGACATACATAATGTAATTAAAATTAATGACTTTGAGTACTCCACTTACTGCTGTGACTAAGCAAAAGCTTGTTCTAAATCCGCCTCTGTGTAACCCGAAACGCATTATCCTGATTTTCATGCAGTTGTAAACTCTTCTTCTTTTTTTCTCAACTCACTGATATTACACACAGTCTATTCTGTATGACAGCTTTCGACCTTTCACAAAATCCGTAGAGAACTTTGTATCAATTCTCAGTCCAAAGGGTCTCTGTGCATACTTAGTATGCACGAAGACACTTTTTTCTGTGATAAAAATGATACGATAAGCGATATCAATTTTTTGAATTTTTTTCACTCGTCTTTTTTGCTAACAGATTAACTAAGGTCATAGATGCACAAAATTTATAAGGTGAATCATATTACTTTCATCCCAGTAGAAGTATCTTTGTACGTGCAGATGTATGCACAGAGACACTTCTTCTCAATGAATAATTAATACCATAACATATTATTAAGAAGACAAGTGCCATTGCTTTGTTGAAATCTAGACTTTCGGATTGCCGTACACACTTCCGATCTCGCGATTATGCCGATTTTCTCCCGTTTCGGATGAAAATAAAGCTACGAATCCAGTCTAGATGGTCCCTATCAGGACAACTACGAACAGATTTAAAAAAATTAAAAACGAAAACAATACTAGCTTCTCAGTTATTGCTGGTTAAAAATATAGTAAAAATAGCCGATGTAAAAACTTCGCTAGACTGCACACAAACATAAATAGGAATAGTCTATGAACATCTTTCTAAATTAAAAACAACAAAAAATTGTATACATGAAGGAGTTCATTTTAAAAATAATTAGCAGCCAATCGGCTGCTAATTATATTGAAAATATACTCCTTCGTAAATCAAAGTATAAGACACAAACAACAGACAACACTGAAGATCAAACTCTGATATATTGATATTAAAATTCGTATTATAGTTCATTCAGTCGATATACTTTCATGTGATTAAACTCCTTCCTGTAATAAAAAAAAATAGTCTATTTACGTTAAGAAATACCATTAGCAAAAATAAGCAGCTATAATTAGCTCAGATTTGGTTTTTCCATAGGTATTAAGTATGATATAAGTAAGGATCTTCTAAAGTGAGATGAAAACGCTATTTAAACAGAAATAGGAAGGCACTAATATTTTATCTGTCAAAGCTTTTTCAGTCCAACATGCACGGCGCCGCCAACGGAAAAGTAAGGGGGGGGGGGCTGAAAACTAAATAATGTTAAAAATCAATAATATCAAAGAGAAAAATCATTACTTAGCTTAAAAGTATGTGTGTGTGGGGGGGGGGGGGGGGGGGGGGGGGCCCCCCCCCCCCCCCCCCCCCCCCCCCCCCCCCCCCCCCCCCCCCCCCAGCCCTCACAGCCCCGATATTCTTATAAAAATCCATTTTAATTCAAAAGAAGTGTCTGCACTAAGATACTTCTTTTGTAATAGGAATTTTGTGGGAGGATCCTAATTTCTACATTCTACCAACAAAATTTAAAAACATAATAATCTTTATCATCAAAGATCTACAAAATGTAAGCAATCCTTATGGTAAGTTTTTTAAAGAAAACCATACTTATAAATGGAACGACTTATGCGCTATTCTCAATCATTATAGTAAGGGACCGTCTACAATTTTCATACAGAAGGATTGTCTTTGTGCATACTTTAGTTATGAAATTGGAACGATTTGCGATACGAATTTTGCGGACGGTCCCTTATAAATGGAAGAGCTTATACTCTATTCTCAGACTTAGAACCCCTTTACATGAAGACTTTCTATAGGCGAAATGAACTGTCATGGTTTCTGTGATTGGTTAAATTTTTCCGTCGGAAAACGATTTTCCATGTATACGAGTCCTTATAGTAAGCTATAAGAAAGGTTTAGATCGTCTACACTTGTAAGGCCAATATATATGTGAAACACTTAACATGTATAAAATCTAATTACGATGGAAAGGACACGTCATTTTGAATAAATATATTTATGTTCCATTTGTTAACGCATACAAGTTGTTTTTAAGTGGCTTCAAAGTTCATTATAAATCAAAGTTCTTGCAGTGATTTAACTGCCTTTTAACCCTTAAATTAAGACGTACAATTTTCTTGAATTTAAATCGTTAATTTGTATGGTCTCTAATGAGCTTGGTTTTATTTACTAAAGCTATTCAATTCTATAACCATACGAAAAATTAATTAAAAAACAATACGTATAGGAGAATTTTAACTGATATTTTAAAATATGTGCTCCATCGCAAGATCTTTCAGGTTTTAAAGAGACCGTCCGCAAAATTCGCTTGGAAATTCGTATCAATTTTCATACAGATGGAGTGTTTTTGTATGCACAAAATTACTTCTTCTGTGGTGAAAATGGTTCGTAAGCTTAAGGGAATGGTTTTACAAATTAACTACGACATAGAGAAATTAAAATTAGACAAATTTGTCATAATGCGCGTTTGATCAAAGAAATAGCGCCTACAAACTATGAAACGTTGCAACATAACTCGAATACTTCGAACACTCAGTACAAATAGTTCAATAATTGTTTCAATAAAAGTTTTCAATTTTATATAACTCCCTCAGCGATCACTGCATAAAAATTGATGTTTTACATCAAATAACCTAACTGCACGAAATCTAACTGTATCCGGACTTTTTTCAGTCCGTATTCGTCGATATTAAGACAGATGCTAGCATTCTGTCTTAATACCGACGTATACGGACTGAATACAGGAGTAGACGGACTGTATAAAGGTCCGGATACAGCTGGATTTTGTGCAGTGTATGGCTGTGACTTTGTATCAATTGCAAATCTTATTGTATGAGCTCCTCATAAAGCTCATTGCATTAGGGTTCATCTAAAAATTCGCATTCGTTCGTTTCACAAATTTTCGGGTTTCTGTTCTTTTTTCCATCACAGATGAAGTGTCATCGTACATACAAAGTATGCACAAAGACACTTCTTCTGTGATG
The DNA here is from genome assembly GCA_032352715.1 of Bougainvillia muscus. NCBI lineage: Eukaryota > Metazoa > Cnidaria > Hydrozoa > Anthoathecata > Bougainvilliidae > Bougainvillia > Bougainvillia muscus. Next base: position 7,553 of record JAUCNQ010110546.1, on the reverse strand, counting down.
AAAATCTGAATGAAAACTTATGCAAATGAAGCGAATCTCAACATTTAATTTAATTCCTAGCTACGGAAGATATAAAACTGTTTCATTTTCAACAAAGGAGAAGTGTATTAATGCAAACAATCAATGGATGTTTTGTATGCTATGTATACGTTTCTTCTTAGATAAGGGTTCGTCTCAAAAATTCGTTAATTCGCTTCACAAATCGCTTCATTTTCACCTCAGATGAAGTGTTATTGTGCATACAAAGTATGCATAATAACACTTCATCTGAGATGAAATTGACAGGAATGAAGCGAATTTGTTAAGCGAATTTTTGAGACGAACCCTATAATTAACATCATTAAGGGAAGAGTCATTAAATACGCGTGTTGCAACTACAATCATAGCAATTTCAAACACCACAAAACATGAAGCGCATGAAGTATTATTTAATTTCCATCTAACTTTGTATGCCTATTGTCTTGGTTCTTGTATATACTAAAAGATACTGTGGAGGGTAACTTATTAATAGCTGTCTTAAGGGACAGTCCCCAAAAATTCGTATTAAAATCTGCATCAATTTCCATCCAGAAGGAGTGTCCTACTCCTGGATCCGGGCTTGTGCAGTGTATTGCTTCTTCTGAGATGAACATTGTTCGAGCTACCACATACTACATTATATTGTATGGAATTCGATATTGCGCAATACCAAAAGCAAGATAAAAAAATATGGCATAAAGATAAGAAAGTTTATTTACAGTTACGAAGACCACAAGTTTAAAAATACTGAAGATTCATATCATATCAAACGAGCTGATAATTCTTACAAACAGACATAACCTCAAAATGACTCCTAACTATCCAAAATGCTCTTTTTTAAGCCAGAGACTCTCTATAACTTTTCCAGGATAAAGAAGAAACTAATCTTGCATCAGATGTGCGGCCCATATTTTTTGACGACCAAAGTATCTTACTTTAACCAGTTGTACATTAAAGGGTTCAATTTGAATCCTTTAGCCGTCATAAATGATATGTTTTGAAAATTTCAAAAATGGTCGCACATGCTTAAACAATCCTGCAGCAAATGCACTAAGAACATTTCTTGGCAGAAAATATAAAACGCTAACCGATACGACAATATTATGCATATACTATAATATTATGTATTATTACACTATTTTCCCCGAAAATCCTTTCCTCAAAAAAACTAAAATAACCAATAAACTAGTTCTTATTTTTAGTGTGAAATATTCGTTTTAAATTAAAAACAAAATCTTCTTTTTTTCTTTGAAGCAAGCAATTAAAACAGAGTTAAAAGATTGCCAGTTTCAAACAGTGTTCCTCAACTGTGAAATTTAAAATAAAAATATGGTCTTAACAATTTTATATACGAATGGGGACTCGTGAAGAAGTACAACAATCTTCGTTTAACCCTTTAATGCACAGGTCTGCAAAATGGTCACACGTGCTTTACAATCCATTTTCTAACACTGTGCATTTAACCCTTATAGCGTTCTACTACTGGACAAGTTCAACAAAATTTGAAATTTTCCTGTGTTTTATGCAACTTGCAGTAAACGCCCCCAAAAGCTGCATAGATATTAGAAAATATTTCTACCCTCTTGACTCAACTTAAGATCTTTAATCCAGTAAACAATTTCAAGGGAAAAAATTGGCTGGTGCTACTACCAAGGGTTAAATTATAGCTATATTGCGAAATCCTATGTGAAGATGTGCTGAATAACAGCACACAGTTAATATAAAACTATAATCAGAAAATATGTGTTTCCTATTTTTCTTTTAACTTCTTAACCTCTCACAAAGCTATCACTACAACTGCTATAATATCACTACGACACCAGCCACTGGTGGGAGAAATATTACGTCATTCGCTCTCCAATTATTATATCAATCTATCTCTGAGCTTTAACATCCATTTGCTAACCCTATGACTCTGAAACATAGCAAACGTTAACCCTTCAATTCTGATGTTGAAAGTGTCCCTTTTATGTAAAATAGTCCTAAAAATACCTAGTTTTCATAGAAAACTAGGTATTTTTAGGGCTTTTTTACATAAATCTTGTCATTGTTAAACTGATCGTACGCTGTCCACGTATACTAGACTAGTCTCAACTTCAATTATTTATTTATAGTCAACGTATGTTAACAAAATTAAATTACTTAAAAAAAAATACATGCGCTTCCCTATAAAAGTACTAAATAAAATTCTTTAACTAGATTTAAATTTACAAGAAAATTTCAATTCTTCTTTAAAAGCACAGATGACATTGAGCTGATTATATAATAGGATTATTTTACATTGTTCACACAGAACTCATCCTAATAGTTAAAGGAGATGGGTATTCTTTATTAAAATTAGTATCAATTTTCATTCAGAAGAAGTGTTTTTGTGCATACTAAGTATGCACAAAAACAATTCTTCTGTCATGAAAATGGTTCAATTTGCGAACGAATTTCCTGGACGGACGGTTTCTCTAGGTATCAAATAATAATGTTAAAGGGGTAAATTAGAAACCATGTTACTGTATGGTTTGTAACTTCTACCTTTAATAATTTTAGTTCACTTGAAACAACATCAACAAGAAAATACCTAGGTAATTTTTAAGGATTTTTTTTTTTAACCCGACTAAAAACTATTTATAACTTTATTTTTCAACCCTCGTGATAAGATCCGATTTTCACAACACTTGTTCCTTGAAATAATATTAATAACGATTAACTCATTTTCTTCACTTTTAATTTAATTTCACACACTTATGACTCGTTTACATGAAAAATCGTTTCGGGCGAAATGAACTGTCCGATGGAAAAATTTAACCAATCACAGAAGCCATGACAGTTCATTTCGCCTATAGAAAGTCTTCATGTAAACGAGTACTTAGTAACAGTGTATTTTCCCAAAATACATATCCTGGTCCTCAAGTATTTCTTTTTGAAAAACTTCATTATCAGCCAGTCATGTGTATTTATTTCAATTTTCAACTACTTAATTCCGCGTGTGAAAGACAACAACTGCAACAAAAAATGACAAAATTTTGAAACCTCAATTGTATTCCATACAGGATTATCACTTAAGAAGGAGCATGTTTTCTATTATTTTCACTCCTTAAAACATATAATAGATCCTCCTTTTTGTTGTCTTTTATTTCTCCATAGAAATCCCTTTGCTATTTTCTACACTGTATTTCCAAACCACACAAGAGTGAGCATGTACGAAGTAAACCACTAAGGATTCACTGCGCAAAATCCAGCCGTATCCGGACCTTTATACAGTCCGTCTACTACTGTATTCAGTCCGTATACGTCCGTATTAAGACAGAATGCTAGCATTCAGTCTTAATACGGACGAATACGGACTGAAAAAAAGTCAGGATACAGTTGGATTTCGTGCAGTGATTGTTAATCAGGTTTACAAACGCTAGGTATTATGAAGTCTAACACAAAGTTGATATTTCAATGTTAGCCACTCCACCGTTCTGATAACTCACTCTCTCCCTCTCCATCTCTAACGAATCCTTAGTATCCAATCCAAATCTTTATCCATGTAAAAATAATAATTTTATTTCAAAATGCATGTAATGACTTATTTTTAAGACTGACTTCCATTTGCATATCTACCTGAAGAAAAGCGTTTGATTAGCTAATTGTAACGTATCTCCTAAAAGAGTATCATTATCATTTAATCAAATGGCTTGTTTAGAAATGTTAACCAATAAAAAATTTACAATTGGAAGTGAGTCTTTTTATGGTAACAAAAGTACTAAAACGTGTGAGTGGGTACTTGAGTTATCTCTATTATTTCATGAGAGCTGTTACATAAGAACAGATGTGTGAAAAAGGAAAATTTGAAGTGGTGTGTTAAACACGTGTCATAAATAAATGCTACATGAGAGTGGAAATATTCGAAGACTCCGTTCTAAATATTCTAATAAACTGTTGACCCTTTAATGCCTTATGGTTCCAAAATGGTCACACACGCTTTAACAATCCTGAAGCAAAATGCTTCAGGATTGTTTAAGTGTGTATGACCATTTAATTGGACACTAGGCATAAAAGGATTAATTGCATAATATCAAAATGCCTCAAATCGTATTACAAAAAGTGACATCTATTATAAACCGAAGTCATTTTCGTCCAATCATAAGAATGGATTCAACGTTGTTTAACACTCCATCTAGCAAATATTTTAACAGTTTCGAAATTTACTTAATGAGTTATGTGTGTCTGGAGCATAGAGACACCTGTTAGAGTTATTAAGAATTTAATGAGAACCTCCTTCAAGTGCAAATATTATATCATCTGTGATATCAGTGCATTTGAACTCAACCAATATTTACATACGTAAAAAAACGATAGGATTCCCAGACTTAGAACAGGTTAGCTTGGTTAATATTGTACCTCTAAGACAAGCAAATAAAGATCGTCCACAAGATTCGTATCGCAAATCGTACCATTTTCATCACAAAAGAAGTGCCTTTGTGCATACTTTTGTATGCATAAAGACACTCCGCCTGTATGAAAATTGATACAAATTTCCATATGAATTTCGTGGATGGTCTTTAACTATGAGATATTCAGACTTGGAACAGGTTAGGTTAATATTGCTCCTCTAAATAAAACAAGGAAGGGATCATCCACAAAATTCGTATCGCAAATCGTACCATTTTCATCACAGAAGAAGTTGTCTTTATCCATACTAAGTATGCACAAAGACACTCCTTCTGTATGGAAATTGGTACGAATTTCTATTCGAAGAAGTTTCTAAACTATGAGATTTCCAGACTTAGAACAGGCTAGGTTAATATTGCTCCTCTAAGACAAACAAGTAATTATAACTAATGTTTCGAGATATTGCAGACACATTTAAAGTGTTTAAAATGCGCTTATGAGATCCGCTTGTCTCAACACATTTACCTGATAATCGATGTCCATTTGACCAGCCCGATAAAGCTCTGAAGATAAGGCGCGAAAAAGATATTCACTGATTGCTATGCTATTTTTAACAATAATAATGCCCTGAATCATAAAGCTAAAAATAAAAATCTTGAAACTTATATCTGAAATTGAATATTTCCATCACAGGCAAAAAAACGCTATCCACATACAGAGAGTGTCGTTTTACACATTTTGTAGGTACCACACCTATTGTAATTGATAATGGTACGATTTGCTATAGAGGACGTTGAGTGTATAATAATAGTAATAATAATAATATTTCTGAAATTAAAATGCTATGATTTTCATAAGAAACAAATGTTATATTCGGCTTCTAAGATATATGACAAGGTGGCATAAAGGTATATTCAACGATTGAATTATGAAATAAAGGATAAAATACAAGAAAATATTTTTTCCAAGAACAATAGGAGACTGTCCATATTTGATTCTTGAAGATGAATTGCCGAGATCAGATTTCGATAAGATGGAGCCACAAACACCATTCGGTTATATTGGACTAATTGATATGACAATTATATACGAAATGGCTAATTAACCCTCCAATCTCAAGTCTCTATTAATAATGGTCATATACACTTAAACAATCCTGAAGCATTTTGCTCCAGGATTGTTAAAGTTTGTGTGACCATTTTGTTACAATCAGGCACACATATGTGCAAAGGGATTGGAAAAGATTATGTAATCTTGTTTTGTGAACCTTTTGTAAACAAGACTACTGTTCTGTGTCACATGACTTGAGTCACTAACATCAATATTTTTATAATAATTATGACATCATAAAGAATAACGTAATAGAAAAGAATAGAAGAAAAAAATACATATATTTATGCATACCTGAGGTCTTTAAGTTAAGTTTTTTTTTGACGTGATACCATCATGTTTTTTGCACAGGAAAGGGTATAGAGTAAGCTGTAAGATTTATGTTGAAAAGTTGTTTCTAAGGAACTGTATGTTTGTCAGTCCAGGAGGTTTCTTATAGCATAGTACAATGATTAATTTCATGAAACAGAGAAAATCTTTTTTTCACCTGCCTACCAGTTGGAAATTTTATTTCTTCAAATTTCTTTAGCCATTAAATGAAAAAAAGATAACAACCCAATAACACTCCTTCGTTAATATTAATCAGTATAAGTGTTAATCGTATAAATAAATTTGTGATAAAGCTCCATGGAGAAGGGTTTAACATTTTTACATTTTCCGTCTGGAGTAATGTTCTCGTTCGTACCAATTGTAAGTATAAGGATTATATTCAGTAGAATTTGGGGGAAATAGTTTAGGTTTGTTAAAAATAACGTCATTTAAAAACATTAAGTATATTTCAGCCAATAAAACATATTCTTTTTTGCTTTAAATTCAACTATTATGTTTCAATTGAGTCCTTTTAAATTTTTTTCATTTTCTGGAAATTTTTCCCATCTTCCTTCTATTGATTTACTTAATTTATTGTTCCGACGTATTTGTTTGTTTGAGAAAACACACTAAACCTGTGAATTCCGATAAAAAAAGGTTCTATTCGACAATAACGAATCCGACACTAATCTACAGACTGATCTACCTGGTTAATGTAAAAAAGCCCTAACAAATACTTAGTTTTCAACGAAAACTAAGTATTTCTTTAGGGCCGTTTTACATTAACAATTCCAGCTCTTTATAACGCACAGTACAGTGACTTTCTTTTTAATATTAGATACTAGTAATCTGTTCAATCGGTAAACCTTTAGATTATTAGCCTACTTTATAAAACTCTGTCAACTTAAGGACATTAACAAAATAAGAAAGTTGATCAGAAAATAAAATGATTGCCATGGCAACAAAACCAAATAGTAAAGATAAGAATGATAGCGTATGAAACATAGGCACAGGAAAGCCGTAAACTTTGATTAATGCTTTTGCTGGAAATGTACTCAGTATGGACAAAGACACTTCTTCTGTGATTGATTAGACAGGATTCCCAACGATAACCCGCTTCTTATCCTTCTTACACCTTCTATTTACGTTTCATTTTTTTTTATATTTTTGAGTAAACTTTGATGAAAGAAAGAATAATGATAACTACATAATAATTATGATGCAATAAAAAAAAAATTATGTCATGTCAAATTTCTTTCACAACTTTCTACTTCAGGAGAAGTGTCCTTGTGTATGTGCAAAACGATAAAGACCCTTCTCCTTGGTTGGGTAAAATTGAAACACAAATGTCCGATCTGAAGTTAGATTTAAAAAAGGAAAGCTTCGCTGTAGATCCTATTTTTATCTACGCTGAGTTATTCTACAGTAATAATTATTTAAATAACTTTTACCTACTTCAGAACTAAATTTAAAAATAGTAGAAAAAATAAGCTTTACTCTGAGCCAAACCATTTAAATTGAGATGGAACGGAAATAACAGCCAACTTTACGCAAAACATGTACGCTGACGTGTATATACAAAGAAAATAACTAATATAACACCGCAACTACAATGTTATCGATCTGTGAGCGTCTTGAAACAGGAAAACCATTCATTTTAGAATAGGGAGTCTACGACGGCAACGTGATATTTACCTTTGTGTATATAGGCTACTTGCATTCCATCCTGCAGGATGGAATGCAAG